>VZQC01007714.1:501167-520043 GCA_009823505.1 Rhizomys pruinosus | reverse complement strand
TGTTCTAGTTTGTCTTCAATTGCTGTGACAAAACACTCTGACCGACACCAACTTGGGGAGGAAAGGGTTTATTCAGCTTACATCTCCTGGGTCACAGTTCATCTCTCAGGGAGCCCAAGGCAGGAACTCAGGGCAGGAACCTGGAGGCAGGAGCTGAAGCACAGGCCATGGAGGAATGCTGTTCACTGGCTTGCTCCCCTGGATCATGCCCAGCCTGCCTTCTTATATGGTATACAACAACCTGCCTAGGGTGGCACCACCCATAGTGGGCTGGGCCTTCCCACATTGCCCAATAATCAAGACAATACTTCACAGACATGGCCACAGGCCAGTCCAATGGAGCCAATTCCCCAATTGAGGCTCCCTCAACCCAGGTGTGTCAAGTTGACACTAAAGCTACCCAGCACACTCCCAAAGAAAAGCAGGTGATAATGGCTGTCAAATGCCAACTATCTTAAGTGCCTGTGAAGGTTAGAGTCAGGGCAGTGCAGGAAAGGGTCAGGGTCAAGGATGGCTGTCCTGCATCCCATCTTATGATCTGCTGTCTCCAAGCATTTGGTCACCTGTAACTTCACCCATGCCTAGGTCATGTGGGGGTTTTGTTATTTTGTTTTGTTTTGTTTTTTTGAGACAGAGTTTCCTTGTAGCCCCCACTGTCTTGGAACTCAATTTCACAGAGATCTGTCTTTCTCTGTCCTCCAAGTGGTAGGATTAAAGGCCTGCCTCCTCCCCTCCACCCTTTTGACACAGGATCTTACTATAGCCCAGGATGACCTCAAACAGATGACAGTTCTCCTGCCTCAACTTCCCAAATGCTAGGATGCACCATCAGGCCTGGCTGCAGGTTCTTCTTAGTTCCAGTCCTAACCCTGCTGGTAAACACTTGAAGCCTACCTTTGCTGAGCAGGGTGGGCAGGGTGTGGAAGGCCGGCAGGACTGTCAGCTCTCTTTTATCCCAAGCTGGTGCTCGACCCGTGTTTGCTCTCTTGTGGATATATATTTTTAATTTTATGTTATGGATGTATTGCCTGCATGTGTCTTGCAATGCCCATGGAGGTCAGAAGAGGGCATCGGATCCCCTGGAACTGAAGTTACAGATGATTCTTAGCTGCCATGTGGGTGCTGTGAATTGAACCCAGGTCCTCTTCAAGAACAGCCAGTGCTCTTGGGTGCTGAGCCATCTCTCCAGCCCTGTCCTGTACATATTATCCCTATCTTTGGTATGGAGAGGGTAAGGCAGGGGAGAAACTCAACAGAATCCAGTTGAGAAGTAGAGGGAAGGTGTCATCTTTTAATCCCAGCTCACACCTTTAATCCCAGCAGTCATAAAGCAGAGGCAGCCAGACAGATCTCTGTGAGTTGAAGGCCATTCCAGTCTACACAATGAATTCCAGGCCAGCCAAGGCAATATTGTGAGAACGTCTCTGAAAAAGCAATCAAACGAAAATGGAGTTGAAGTCTGAGAGTGTAGCTCAGTTAATAGAGTGCTTTTCCAGCATGCACAAAGCCCAGGATTATATCCCCAAACTATATAAACCAGGTATGATGATACAAGCCTATGACCCCTGCACTCAGGTGGCGGAGGCAGGAGGATCAGAATAAAGAAGGTCAGGGCTAGAGAGATGGCTCAGCAGTTAAAAGCACATGCTGCTCTTCCAGAGGATCTGGTTCAGTTCCCAGCACCCACATGCAGCTCACAACTGTGACTTCAGTTACAGGGGATCTGATGCCATGTTCTATGCTCTGCAGGTATACAGACATTCTTAGAGGCAAAACATTCTTACACATAAGGCAAATAAAAACAAAAGAAGTTAAAGATCATCCTTGGTTATCTAGTGAGTTTGGCAGAAGACTGGGCTACCTGAGACCCTGAGACCCCGACTATAAAACAGAAAAGAAGTAGAGAGGGGTGAAGTCTGATACCAGTGACATAACAGCTTTTTTGAAAGTCATATTTATGGGGCTGGAGAGATGGCTCAGCAGTTAAGAGCACCAATTGCTCTTGCAGAGGACCAGGGTTCAAGTCTCAGCACCCACATGGCAGCTAAGAGCCATCTTTAAGCTGGGCATGGTGGGGCACGCTTTTAATCCTAGCACTCATGAGGCAGAGGCTGGAGGATCTCTGTGAGTTTAAGGCCAGCCTGGTCTACAGAGTGAGTTCCCAAGCCAGCTGGGGCTATATGGAGACTTAATCAAAATTTAACCATTTGTTCATCAACAGTCCTATTAAGTAATAAAATATAAGACATATAAGAGAAAAATTTTGTAAAATACTTATTTGGCAAGCTACTTCTAAGTAAAATACATAAGAAATGATAAGTAAAATCAAACAACTCAGTAAATAAAAACAAGTCAACAGTTTTAACAAATATAGCTGAATGGTCCACATTTTTGGTGGGAAGAGAAAATTAAACTACAATGAGAGCTAGTGCACATCTATTAGGATGGATCAAAGTAAAAGATAAGGGCTAGAGAGATCACTCGTGAAGATCTGAGTTCAATCCCCAGAACCCACTTTAAACAGCTGTTTAAAATTTTTGTTTTGTGTGCATAAGCATATGTGGTTTTGTGTGTGCCTGTGTATACACAGGTATGTGCATATATAGAAGCCATAGGTCCGCAGCAGGTGTCTTCCCCAATCACTTCTCCACCTTATTTTTTGAGATGGGGCCCTCACTGAAACTGGAGCACATGGCTTTTAACATGGTTGCTGGTTGCTGAGGATGGGGACACAGTGGTCTGGGCCTCTCATGTCACTCAACAAGCAAGAAAATGCTTCACAGACATGGCCACAGGCCAGTCCAATGGAGGAAGTTCCCCATTGAGGACCCCTAAACCCAACTGTGTCAAGATGATGACCAAAGGCATCAAGCACACTGGGATTCTGATTTGGGATTGAGTTGAATCTACAGTTCAATTTGTGGAGAAGATATGTCTCAGTACTGAGTCTTCTGATCCATGAGCACAATAGATCTCCATTTACTTAAGTGTTTGTGTCTCTCACCAGTTGGATAGTTTATTCTTATTTATTCATATTTTTAATAAGTAGCATTTTAAATATTTGAATGTATAATCGTGTGTCGTTAGCATACAGAAATATAATTTTGGGGGGCTGGAGAGATAGCCTAGCGGTTAAGAGCACTGACTGCTCTTGCAGAGGACCCGGGTTCGATCCCCAGCACCCACATGGTGGCTAAGAACCGTCTATATCTCCAATTCCAGGAGAACGCCAGTTCCAGGGGAATCTGAGACCCTCTTCTGACCTCCGCGGCATTGCATAACACGGGTGACAAACCTACATGCAGACGGTACACTCATACACATACAAAAATAAATAAAATTAAAAAAAAGAAATGTAGTTTTTGATTCAGAATTATAGAGCAGAGTATGTTGTGGTGCACACCTGTAATCCAAGCATTTAGGAGACTGAGGAGAACTGTGAGTTCAAAGCCAACTTGAGCTATGTATTTTGTGTCAAAAAAGTATTAAATGAGGGGCTGGAGATGGCTCAGCCGTTAAGAGTGCCAACTGCTCTTGCAGAGGACGCACTCTCAATTCCCAGTGCCCACATGGTGGCTAAGAACTGTTTTTAAGGGGCCTGGACTAATGGCTCAGCAGTTAAGTGCACTTGCTACTCCTACAGGGAACCCAAGTTTGGTTCTTAGCACCAGCATCTATAAGCCAACAATATGCTATAATTCTAGTTACTGGGGATCTGACACTCTGTTCTGGCATCTGCAACTACTACATGTGTATGGTACACATACAGTAGGCATGCATACACACATACATACATGTAAATTAAAATAATTATAACTTTTACAAGTCATTAAATACAGCTGTGACCATGCTTAAACTGGGACAATGTCAGAATGAAAACACGACAGAAACATTAGGGAGGAAACCTGTTGTCTCTAACAAACTTTATTGTTATTTCTTCTTTGAATATTATTTATATTCACCTTTATTTTGTCTGCTAGCCTTCTTCATGGCTGAACATCTACCACTTAGTTATTTTATGTCCAGCTGCTCTTAAAGGATTAGTGGTCTTTTCTTATGTGCCGTAACTGTAGATAATTGCTTGTAAGCACAAATGAAAACCAATAAAAGAAATTAGAATGTGTTCTTAACTGTTAAAAAAAAAAAGAACTGTTTTTAAGCCAGGCATGGTGGTGCATGCCTTTAATCCTCGCACTCCGGAGGCAGAGGCAGGCAGATCTCTGTGAATTCAAGGCCAACCTGGTCTACAGAGTGAGTTTCAGGCCAGCTGGGGCTACAGCGCAACCCTGTCTCAAAAAAAAGAAAAAGTATTAAATGAAAATAAACAAACAAAATCTAGTTTCCTAGAGAGACTAATGATCCTGGCCTTCCTGGCTTATCTGAAGCTGTCTTCATTTGGCACTAAAATTGTGTAAATGTTTGGGATGAGAAAGTCCTGGTTTTCAGCAGTGGATGTTGATGAAAGTACGAAACCTATAGGTCAATCCTGAAAGGAAGGTTTGAAAACAACACTGATATGGATGCCACATGTCAGCACCTTCTTTGATCTCTATTATTAATGACAAGCAATTGCAGTCTGCTGTTGGCAGCAGTGGGTCATCTATCACTGTGTCACTGATAGTGATGCAACTCCCATCATTTGCAATCTTGACTGTGAACTTCACTTTCTACGTGGATTAACTGTCTGCTGTATATTAATACAGTTTATATTAACATGGTAAGTGTTGGGACCATTCTTGCATGTGTGTTGCATATGTTCATGTGTGTGTGCATGTGTGTATGGGCATTCATGGCCATGTGTGTGCCTGTAGAGGCCCAGTAAGTGTTTTCACTCACTCTCCACCTTATTTTTGACACAGGGTCTCTCATTAAATCTGGAGTTCACCCATTAGGCTAGACTAGCTGGTCTAGTTAGTTCCAGGAATTCTCCTGTCTTTGCCTCTCCAGCACTGGGATAATAGGAGTTTACTGCCATACCCAGCTTTGTATGTGGGTGCTGGGTATCAGAAACAGGAAAATACGTGCATGGAAAATACTTTACCAATGGAGCCGTCTCACCAGCCCCAATGCACAGCAAGATCTTGTTTCATCCCCCACCCCAACAAACAACAATAACAAAAAATCTATATAAGAAAGGTCCTATCGGTGAAAAAGGAGAAACACAATAACAGCACTAGCCCTACACAGTGAAAGCTGATTCTGATGGGTCCTTGCAAGAGTCATGGCAATAAGAAAATGTCTCCATAAAAAAAAAAAAAAAGCCGGGTAGTGTACACCTTTAATCCCAGCACTCAGGAGGCAAAGGCAGGTGGATCTCTGTGAGTTCAAGGCCAGCCTGGTCTACAGAGCCAGTTCTAAGCCAGCTGTGGCTACAGGGGAGACCCTGTCTCAAAAACACCAAAAATTAAAAAAAGAGAAAAAGAAAAACAAAAGAAAAGAAAATGTCTCCTTTCTCTTAAGTCCTTTAATTAAATAAATCAAATTGCTCTTTAAAATACTTTCTTCAGGCTGGAGAGATGGCCTAGCAGTTAAGAGCTCCAACTGCTCTTGCAGAGGACCCGGGTTCATTCCCAGCACCCACATGGTGGCTGAGAACCATCTTTGACTCCAGTTCCAGGGGAATCCGACGCCCTCTTCTGACCTCCAAGGCATTGCACAACACGGGTGCACAAACCTACATGCAGACAGTACATTCATACATATAAAAAATCTTGATGTTTGTTGCTGTAATAGTATATTGCCTGTATTTCTACCTCTAGTAATGGGCTTTACATGCTATATTTCAATATCCTTGAGCCTGGGCAAGTGCACAAGTCTTTTTAAAAGGAAACATGGTTTACTTGCACAAAACTGATCAGATTTGAGAGATCATTAATGCCCTTGAAGTGGTTTTTGTGGGTGTGAAACAAATGGTGAGAATTTGAATTGTTCCCTTATATTGAAATTAAGTCTACTTAATCTATCAAATAATGTTCATGCCCTGATTTTATATACTTGTATCTATCAATAAACATTGTGAAAAAATAAAAATAAATAAACAAATAAATAAACAAATAAAAAAAAACTTTTTAAAGTGAAGTAACACAGCCCCAGAAAAACAAACAACAAATTGTATCCCTCATGTGTGGATGCTAGCACCAATTACCTAGTTGTAAGGCAAACTGAGAAATGTTAATGTGATCTGAAAACAACTGTGCTCTTATATTGTGAATCCCTTAACAGGTTCTAGAACTACAAGCTACCATTTATTTTCAAAGATAGGAATTTTTGGTATGTGGATGAAGGATATGTATGTATATTTTAGAGTAATATAAGATCAAAGGAATGCGAAAAAAACTAGTTTGTCATGACATTATGTCTAACCACAGTATTTATTCTATGGGAGTGCTTCTTAGTATTACTTATACAAGGCTGCTTGAACTTTTGTCCAAACATTTTCTAAAATATTACAAAGTAGTTAAAAGTATCAGGCCAGTGTAACTTAGCCCTTCTGTATGCTTAACTGCCATACTTAATGCCCATACCAATTTGGCCAAGGGTCTAAAGGGATAACTTTGTTCCTTGCCCTCAGATGTCAACTAAGTCCCAGGGGACTATGCATGGGGGCATCTCTTGAAATGTCCTGCAAATGTGAGTCACCAGTCTTCCTTTGCAGGGAGGTCTTAGAGATCCACTAATGGGACTTCAGCCAGTGTCCAGTCTATAAAGAGGAAAGTCTGCTCATGCTTCAAGAAGGGAAGCCTGGTCTAGCAAGGCCTGACTTTGTCCTCAAGTGGATGGAACTGGTGATTGAAAAGCCAAAAGAGCCAAAAGCTCTCCCCATCCCCCCAAAATAAAACAACACTTGAATGACCTTTGAGGTCCAGATCCTCAACTGAGAAAGCAAAAACCTTGGTTAATCTGGGCTGTGTGGCCTTATACATCCAAAAGGAAAGTATAACCAGAAATAAATAAATAGTAAGTCCAGAGAAATTGTACTTCAGGTATAAAACTTGAGATCTTAGTAAAAAGACAAAAGAGCACAGTTGTTTTGCCTGTCTCACTAGCAAGTGCAGCTACCCTGTGGCTGCCACTGCTTTTGCCATCCTTCAAAGATGTGAGAAGACACAGCTTTTCAACCTTCCAATATGGACTGAAGACTCATGTCTCTCTAAGAATCCTCCAAACCTTCAGTGCCAGATGGGGACTGCTGAGACATCCATCTTGTGGACTGAGCTACTACTGGGGTTTCCACTTCTTCAGAATATAGACTGCCATTGTTGGACTACCCATGCTGTATCATGGAGACCAGTACAGAAAGATCAAGACATGATGCGGTGCTTATTGGACCTCATTTGGTGACCATGGGAAGGGAAAACCCCAATTTGGAGCACAAGGGCAGAACTGATGGTGGTTTGAGCTTGCCAAGGAGGAGACTTCAAACATGACAACTTCAGCCTAATAAAAAAAAAATCATAAGCTGAAGATGCTAAAACCTATGATATATGTGGCATGCATATGTGCATATTTTGGAAGTGATGCATATTGGAAGGAATAACAACAACAACAATAACAACAGAAAAGACTGGGTCAAAGAACTGACTGTGAACTTCTGTTTGAAACAGTAAACTTCTGCATTGAGAATTTTGAGAGACTGAGAAAAAGATGAAAAAATGTTTGGCAGAATGCATGAGCTCTGGTGGGGTGGTGGGCATGGAGGGAGGCACGGGTCTAGATTTGATTTGTAATGTAATTTTGTATGAAATGCACAGAGCTTCAATAAAACTTTGGCTTAAAAAATACTTTCCATTGTGGCTGGAGAGGTGGCTCACCACTTAAGAACACCGGCTGCTCTTGCAGAGAACCCGAGTTCAGTTCCTGAATCCACATGGTAGCTAACAACCATCCATAACTCCAGTTCCAGGGCATCTGATGCCCTCATATGGCCTCTGCGGTCATTGTACACCATGGGTGCACTTACATACATACATATAGCCAAAACACTCATGCACATAAAGATAAATTTCTATCAGCCTTTAATAAAACTGCAGGAACAATAATATAGATAATATATTGTCCAAACACTAAGAAGAGACTACCCATCTCCCTGCATATTTAGCACACAGTATAAATGTAAAATTGTCAAATTCCATTCTATGACCTCCTTAGCTAAGAAAATGAAAGGATGGTAACCACTGTGTGTCTGGCCTGCCTTAAGCACAGCTCTGCAGGTGGGTGGGGATGGGGCTGCACTCTGACTCCTATTGACAATGAAGCCTTCATTTTCAGAAATGAAAGCTTCGAGTTGTTTCTCAGTTGCCTCAGAATGTGTAAAAGTACTTAATGTGGTTTTTGGCATTCCAGAAAAGGAGGGGAATGGACTTTTTAAAAACATAATCAATCTCTGTCTCTCTGTCTCTCTCTCTGTCTCATACACACACACACACACACACACACACACACACACACACACACACACACACCTTTTCTCTGCCAGGTATCATGCCCAGGATCTACACTCACCTATGAGCTACACACCTTGTCTCTAAATCCTATCTTCAAGATCCAAACTATCAGAATGGCCTTTTCTCTTTTTTTTTTTTTTCTTTCTTTTTTTATTTTTATTTTTTTGGTCTTTTTGAGACTGGGTCTTCCTGTAGCCCCAACTGTCCTGGAACTCACTCTGTAGACCAGGCTGGCCTTGAACTCACAAAGATCCGCCTGCCTCTGCCTCCCCCAAGTGCTAGGATTAAAGGCGTGCACCACCACACCCAGCTTCAGAGTGGCCTTTTCTATTCAGGAACATATTGAGAATGTGAACAGACTCTGCTGTTGGATGTGGCTGGAGTTTATGTGTTAGACACAATCTCCATCTCCAAAATCCTATGTTAATGGTATTTGAGGTAGGATCTCTGAGAAGTGCCTGGGTCATGAAATCTCTGCCTCCATGAATAGACCAGTGGATGAATATTTTGCTGAGTAATAGATGTGAGCCCTTTCTAGCTCTGTGTGGCCATGTCACAATGCAGCATGAGTCCCTCACCAAATGTCAGCACCACACTCAGGGACTTCCCAGCTTCTGGAACCATGAGCCAGATTTTGATGGCTAATACTGGTTTTCAACTTGACAGGATGTAGAATCACCTAGGAGACAAATCTTTGGTTATGTCTGTGAGGGAGTTTCCATACGGGCTAATTGGGGAAAAAAAGACCCATCCTAAACGTGGCCATTCCCTGGGCTAGGGTCCTGGACAAAGGAGGAAGGGAGCCGGGCAGCAGCATTCCCTGAGCTAGGGTCCTGGACAAAGGAGGAAGGGAGCCGGGCAGCAGCATTCCCTGAGCTAGGGTCCTGGACAAAGGAGGAAGGGAGCCGGGCAGCAGCATTCCCTGAGCTAGGGTCCTGGACAAAGGAGGAAGGGAGCCGGGCAGCAGCATTCCCTGAGCTAGGGTCCTGGACAAAGGAGGAAGGGAGCCGGGCAGCAGCATTCCCTGAGCTAGGGTCCTGGACAAAGGAGGAAGGGAGCCGGGCAGCAGCATTCCCTGAGCTAGGGTCCTGGACAAAGGAGGAAGGGAGCCGGGCAGCAGCATTCATTGAGCTAGGGTCCTGGACAAAGGAGGAAGGGAGCCGGGCAGCAGCATTCCCTGAGCTAGGGTCCTGGACAAAGGAGGAAGGGAGCCGGGCAGCAGCATTCCCTGAGCTAGGGTCCTGGACAAAGGAGGAAGGGAGCCGGGCAGCAGCATTCCCTGAGCTAGGGTCCTGGACAAAGGAGGAAGGGAGCCGGGCAGCAGCATTCCCTGAGCTAGGGTCCTGGACAAAGGAGGAAGGGAGCCGGGCAGCAGCATTCCCTGAGCTAGGGTCCTGGACAAAGGAGGAAGGGAGCCGGGCAGCAGCATTCCCTGAGCTAGGGTCCTGGACAAAGGAGGAAGGGAGCTGGGCAGCAGCATTCATCTCTTTACTTTCTGAGTGTGGATACAATGTGACTGGTTGCCTCAATTCCTGCCACCATGCCTTCCCTGCCCCTCAAAACTGACCTAAAATAAGCCTTTGCTTATTTAGGTTGCTTTTGTCAGATACTTTATCTGACAAAACAAGAGGGTAGTAACTAATATGCAGATTAACTTTTATTGTTTGTAAATTACCCAGTTTCAAGTATTTTGCAATAGGAATAGAAAACAAACTCAGACAATCAGGCTTGAATGTGTTAAGTTGGGAGCTGGAAAGATGGCTCAGTGGTTAAGAACACATACTGTTCTTCCAGAAGACCTGGGTTCAATTCTCAGCAACCACATGGCACCTAACTACAGTTCCAGAGTATCTGGCCCCCTCTTCTGGCCTCTGGCTTTGCATAACATGGGTGCACTTACATGCATGCACACAAAATATTCATACACATAAAATAAAAAATGATAAATAAAATATTTAAATGTGTTGATATGTTTCTCTAAAATTGCTAAATGATCTTGGGAGAGCCCAGAGGACCCTGAGAAAGGATGGACTGACTCTACTTATGGTACTCAATGGTACCTGAGGCAAAAGACGCATAAAATGAAAAGTGATTTATTGTTTTGGAATATCAACAGAATACAAAGGCTGGCATCTCAGTTGCTGATATCCACCTAATGAATTCACAGACATGAATGGCAGCCATGGCTGGCTCACCTGTGTAGGATACAGAGTAAAGACACCATTTGGAAGGTCTGGAGACTAGCTCCACAGACCTAAAGCCACCACTGCTAGCAAACATCACCCTAAGCAGCGCCCATCCTGGGTAGTGCTTTGTCTGAAGGGTCCTCAGGGGAGGGCACCCACACGCTGGGCTGACGCCAGGAATCAGCATCTTGTGGGCTCACAGGAGCAGGGCTGCATGGCAGAGGACTTTGTTTTTTAATTTTATTTATTTTTGTATGTGTATGAATGTACTGTCTGCATGTAGGTCTGTGCACCCGTGTCGTGCAATGCCGTGGAGGTCAGAAGAGGGTCTCAGATTCCCTGGAACTGCAGTTCTCCTGGAATTGGAGTTACAGATGGTTCTCAGCCACCATGTGGGTGCTGGGGATCAGACCCAGGTCCTCTGTAAGAGCAGCCGGTGCTCTTAACCGCTAGGCCATCCCTCCAGCCCACAGAGAACTTTGAATCTTACTACATTCAGTTTGATGGTTTCTGTATTAGTTTTGTTTTCTGTTGCTTGATAAAATACCCTGATGAAAGCAACTTGAGAAAAAAGGGGTTTATTTGGCCTACAAGTCCGGGTTACAGTCTATCATTGTGCGGAAGACAAAGTGGCAGGAACTTGAAGCAGCTGGCTACAATACATCCACAGTCAGAGCAAAATATTAATGCAGACACCTTCCACTTAGCTCCCCTCTTTTTACAGTCCAGGACCCACGGAATGGTGCCACACACTTTTAGACTGTGTTTTCGTATATCAATAATGCAATCAAGATAATCCTCCACAGATATGCCCACAGGCCAACCTAATCTAGACAGTCCCTCTTTGAGACTCCCTTGCCAGATGATTCTAGATTGTGTCAAGTTAACTATTAAAACAAATCATCATACAGACCTGCAAGCTCCCCCAGCAAGCCTGATAAATATATCTCTCAACTCCCACCAGAGAACCTTTATACTTCCTTACTGCCTTCTCCACTGGCACCCTATCACAGCCACACACACACACACACACACACACACACACACACACACACACACACCGGAATTCATACATCCTTTCATTTGGGTTAAGGCCTATTGTGCCAAATTAGTGTCCGCAGCTGTTCCTTAGTACGTTCATCCACTGAGGTCCAGTCACCCTATTCAGAATCCTTTGCTTTAAGATCAGCTCTTCCTCACTCAGCAGTAATCAGTTGCCAATATTTCTTCTACTAGATTGGGGTCTGCTGCCCATTTCCCCACTTCCATGCTGGAGTTTTGTCTGCTTAGTTTGCCTGGGGTCTTGTGCATGCTGACACCATTGCTGTAGGTTCATATGACCGGGGTCCCAGGAGCTCATAGGATTCTATTTTCCTATGGTCATACATCACCTCCCTGGCTCTTACAATCTTTCTGCCCTACTCTTCCACAATGGTCCCTGAGCCCTGGGTGAATGACAATGTAGGACCTATACTCTGCAGACTCGTAATCTCCTCAGTTTGGCCATTTGTGACCTTTTGAGTTCCTGGACCTCTGTTGCATGAGGGAGCTTCCTTAATGAGAGTTAAGAGATTCATTGGAGCTGGAGAGATGGTTCAGTGGTTAAGAGTGCTCGCTGCTCTTGCAGAGGACCCAGGTTCGATTCCCAGCACACTCATGGTGGCTAAGTACTATCTTTAACTCCATTCAGTTCCAGGGGAATCCGATGCCTTCTCCTGACCTCCACAGCATTGCATGACACAGGTGCATCAACCTGCATGCAGACAGTACACTCATACACATAAAAAAACAGCAGCAAATGCTTTAAAAGAGAGAGAGAGAGAGAGAGAGAGAGAGAGAGAGAGAGAGAGAGAGAGAATTCATTAGTGTCCTCTTTGGCCCCTTGTTGTATGTTATGTGACCCTTAGGTGTAAAGGTTGTCACTGTAGATGATGCCAGCCACTTAGGCTTTTCACAAAATAATGTCTGTGTGTGAACAATTGTGAGGACTCTGTAATAGCTTCATCTGGTGCTTCTTTGATGAGTGTTGTCTGGATAATTTGTCTACAAATATAAAGGATGAATATTTTTCCACTTAATAAGAAATTACATTTAATCAGGATGTGACACCTTGGGTTATCTCTAGGGTCTATGATCTTTCCATCCATGTATATATCTGGCTGTCTTTACAGTGCTTAACACATGAGTTCCCCCCATTAAGTGTGCTTTAAGTCCAATTCATTAGTCATACGTATACTCCCAAGATAAAAAGTGCCACTACATCCCACAATGCATATTTGCTGTGTGGCAATCTTGATGTGGATATTTGGTCTTAAAGCTGGTATTGGACCATCTATCGCTGTTCTCCTTTAGCAGCTTGAGTTTTAAGTACTTGCCAAAGTTGTAAAGAGCTATCCTTGACACGAAAGTGCTGGAGAGGTTTGTGGGGAAAGGGGAACACTCATCCATTGCTGGTTGGGAATGTAAACTTGTAAGCCACTATGGAAAGCAGTGTGGAGAAACCCTCTAGAAGACTCAAAATGAGCCTTCCCAATTTGGACGCAGTCATACCACCTCTGGGTATATACCCCAGACACAAACTTACTGCACAAGAATACATGCACAGCTATGTTAATTGGCCAGCTACTGTTCACAAATAGCAAAAAGCTGGAACCAGCCAGGTGACTTCAACTGACGAGTGGATAGAGAAATGTGGTACACAATGGACATCTAATGGAATACTATGCAGCAAGTAAAGAGGGACAACATCATGAAATTTTGCAGGTAAATGGATGGAGCTTAGAAGACATATGTAAGTAAGTAACACAAGTCCCAGAAAACACAACCGAAGAATGGTTCCCCTCAATATGTGAATGCTAGACACAACACACCCAATATAAATATTTCTTCATGGAGAGGGATGCATATAAGGATAAAACTACTACCAGACACAAACTTCGTCATCTTAAGATAAATGGACTGAGAATTGGTAGAATTGGGAGGACAGGGGCGGATTGGCTTGGTTGCTAGGGAGGACCAATCATCGGGTGTGATATTCGAATATTGTTAATGCATCGTACTTCAATTGACGTTGAGCCTCAAGCAATACCCAGTTTTCGCCTAGACACTGTCTATCAGGAACAATGGTTTTTAGGCTTCAGTAAAAGTAAAAGTAAGACATGTGTATATTAAAGAAACATTGGGTTTAGAGAATCTGATAAAAGGTAATGCATCTCGAATTAAATGGAGATATAATTCCTGTTGCCCAAAAAAAAACATGTTAAATAAAATCTGTAAGTCAAGAAACTTTGGGTTGACACATACCAATGTTCTCTATAATTTTCTGTTTACAGTATCACCTTTGTAGCACCTCTCTTAAAGATATAATGTAAAATTAAGTTTGCTTCCCATTAATCATATATATTGTCCACCCAAAACAATGGTGAATTTGATGAAATCCTATGCCTTGACTCACCCCTATAGGTCATGTATATACAACTGTCTTTTTTGAGATTATGTCAAAATAAACGCTAAAAAAAAGGGGGGGGGGATACAGAAAGAATGGAACTTTTCTCAAACCCCTGCAATTCAATCTTAAAACTAACTATGGGAAAAGATTTGTTTGTTCAACAGGACAAAACGTCACCAACTACGCTGAGAGAAGAAAGATACAGGTTGCATTGAGTAGGATGCACCAAAAAGTGGGCAACGAAAAGGCTGACCGTCTGAACATTCAATGAAGAAAAGCCTCAGATTGCCATAACACTCGAACCCCTCCTGTGGATCTACATGTAACAACTAGTTATAATGCCAATGAACTTAACCCTTCTAGGTCACAAAGGTTCTGATATGAGAGATTCCTTGCCTTCCCACCATAGAAAAAGGAGAAATATGAAAATGAAGAGTCGCATCCAACTGTAAATTGGAGACAACTATTGTAGAGGTGATCTCTTATAAACCGGTAAAACTGCTTTCTTTAATTTGATACTAGACATGGGAACTGTGGAAGGCTACTCCTCTGTTCAGAACCAAATATAATATAAAGTCCTAGGGCATGAACTCAGGCAAAATATATTAATACAGGAGCTTCTGACATCAGCATGGATTTTCTAAAGCCAGGTGGATGTTGGCCCAGGGGATCCAAAGGCCCCACAAAAGGTAAGGGCTCCCTTGCCTCTAAGTTTGGATACCTACAGAGGAGAGAGCAATAAGAGCCTCTCGCGAGACCTGAGTGTAACATGGGAGGGATGTATTGAGACCACACAATGCAAGTGTACAGATGGCCCTGGGAATCCAGAGAGTGTTACCAAAGGCCACATAAACCAATAAAGCAATATGGGGTCTCTCCTAGCAAGCAGACTCCACCGTCAGCACCAGATACACCTCACCTGCCTGAAATACTTGTGCAGCAAGGGCAGCCATGTGCCCTGTTATCCCAAATCTAATTGCTATTGGCTCTCTCCTTGGAGAAATAACCCATGGAGCTGATGCCCAACAAGCTTTACATCACTCTACAGGTTAGAATGTTAAACCCAAAGTAAGACCTTCAATATTTTACAGGGGGGAAAATTGTAATTCAATTGTAACATATCCAAACATAGTGTCTAATGACTAAAGTAACCACCATAACTACATTAGTCTGTAAATTACTAATATATCTATTGTCTTGTTCCTTGTCATTCAAGTAGGGATCGAAAAGTATTCCTGGACAACTGTCAGCACCATGAAAGGAAAACAAAGACTGACCAGAGTCCAAGTCAACAGCTCCCAGAAGAGTGGAACTGTTTTAACCTTCTCATCCACATCCTGTGGCCCTTTTCTAAGCTAGGAACAACCTGCGGAAGAGGGGGCGTGTAGAATGTAAGCGGCTGCGATTGGGGTGAATGGTGGAAACTAACAGCAATGTAGTCCGGAACACTCTATTTGATCCAAACTTGAATTGACAAACAACCTGTCACCCCCACTGAGGTGGGCTGTAGGTGTTTGGGCACAACAGCCTGCAGATAGTTTGCATGAAGGGATCTTGTACTCATGGGATTATCACTTTATAGACTAAAAATGAAAAAAAAAAAACTGAGAGAAAGATGCAGGACTATGGAGACTGTGATCTGGGATGGGGTGGGGGTGGGTCGGGGGAGGGACAAGTGGAAATAAGCCTGAAACTGAATTGGAAAAAATGTATGAAATGCACAACAGCATCAATAAAAATTAAATTAAAAAAAAAAAAAAAAAAAAAAAAAAAAAGAAAATACAAACATGGTATTATTCCTATTTGTGGTTTCAACACCAAATCTTTATGTGTAATTAAAAAATGAATAAACCAGTCAATAAAGAATAACAACAAAAATAAAAAATAAAAAAAAAAAAAAAAAAAAAAAAAAAAAAAAAAAAAAAAAAGAGCTATCCTCAGGGGAAAAGTAGCTCCAGGTCAGTTCAATGCTCCATTGGTCTCAAAGTATATGTTCTGTTTTACAATAGGGTCTTACCTTCAGGCTTCTGGGGGCAATCCAAGGCTCTGGAAATAAACCTTGTTAAATTTTGGGAGCTCTTGGACATCCTTGGCCAAAACCTCAAAGGAAGGTTTCTCTGTCTGGCACTGTTTCTTGTAGCCATCGGCTATGCACGTGGACTTCATGTAGAGATATCATATGTATAATTTGTCATTAGATTATTCAAGCCTAATTGCTTTCCTCAGGTCTTTCCTTTCTTTCTTTCTTTCTTTCCTTTTTTTCTTTCTTGTTCTTTTCAAGACAAGGTCCCAATGTAGCCCAAGAATAAGCCTGGAATGGGCTGGTAACAGGCTGGCTTGAACTACAGATACACACTGCCTCTGCATCCCGAGTGCTGGAATACAGTGTGCACACCATGCCCGCTTCCCTCAGGCTTTTTAATACTAGCTGGGTGTTATTTTACTCGCCTACCTTCTCTCCTGTCTAACCTTCTATGTCTTCTGGTTTAAAGTGTCCTACTTTTCCCCATTTCTCCCTTGGACGATCCAGTTCCTATGGTCCACCCTCTTGAGCTCTTCTTTTCCCTTTTACCCACAATTTCTCCCATAAGCTTCTCTCCCCTCGGCCTTTAAATCCTCTTTTATTCAATTTCTCCCCTTTAACTTGTTTAATTTTCTTTCGTTTCTTCCTTACTTTCTCTTCCAATTTTCTCTGGTTCCTGAATTACAATCAAGAACACATGCTCACATACAATGACTTGGTGCTAGGATCCACAATATGAGGGAGAAATACGACATTTATTTTCTCTCTCCTTGCAACTGTAATTGACAATTTTTGCTGGGTAAGTATTCTGGGTTGGCATCCATAAGTCCTTTACACGGGAAATGCTTTGCTCCATGTAATTCTTGCTTTCATGGTTTGTGTCGAGAAATCAGTTGTAATTCTGATGGGTTCCTTATGTATGTGACTTGTTTTTTCTGTTGGTGGCCTTTCAGAATTTTTTTATCTTTGTTTTGGGCATCTAGCATTTTGACTATGATATGGCATGGGGAGTTTCTTTTCTGATCTTGTCTATTTGGAGTCCTATGTGCTTCTTGTATTTGAATGGGTTTGTCTACTTTTAGTTTGGGGAAGTTTTCATCTATTATTCTGTTGAAGATCTGATTTATACTATTCTCTTGAGATTCTTCTCCTTCCTCTATTCCTATGATGCAGAGGTTTGATCTTTTCATAGTGTCCCATATTTCCTGGTTGTTCCACTTTTGTGTATTTTTAAATGTTTCATAATCTTTATTTGAGTTTTTTAGTTGCTCTGTGTTATCTTCCAGATCTGATATTCTTTGTTCTGCTTCCTCCATTCTATTTCTGAGACTTTTTCCTTTCCTTTCTTCCTGGTTGGATGAGTGTTCTATTTCCTTTTTCATTTCATCCTGTGATTTCTTTAATATATCCATTTCCTTTTTGAGTTTCTCAATCCCTTCTTGGTACTCCTTACTTTGTTGGTTGGCTTCCTTTTTCAGTGTTTCTACTTCCTTAAGGTGTTTGTTTTTTTCTCTCTCTAGTTCTTTCTGGAGTTTGTCAATCTCTCTCTTTACTTCTCTGAATTTTTCTTTATGTTCTTTAATTTCTCTGCATAGGTCTGCAATTATTCCTCTAAGGTCTGTTTCTGGGGTCACCTCCAGGGGGGATCTGATTGTAGCTATCTCCTACCGGGTTGCTAGAACCTGGTGTGGAATTATCCTGCACCTTTCCCATGTTGTCCCTTCATTGTGTCCCTGGCATGTGGGTTTCCCTTTTGTGATTCAAGTGTCAAATACCTTTTCAGTGTGGTGAAGGCTGAAAGCTTGTTTTATTTTGCTTGCCTTCTTCCAATGCTTTTTTTTTTCCTTTCTTTCTTCCCTCCTCCTTGTTTATGGAGTGTTGACTTGTCTAGGTTTCAGGCTTTCACTTTTGTTTATATATTGGATATTGGAAGACTCTTCCTTTCCTGTTCTGAAGGTTCTCTTAATCCACTGGATACTCTCTCCTCAATTCTAGTTGTTGGCGGAGGGGGGTATTCCTGACTTAGCCGGTGCCCCGGTACCTGCCTGGAGCAGTGGCAGGCTGCTCCTGCGCCCTGACACAGGACCCCACTATGGCCCCTGAGCCAGGCCCCCAAACCCAGGACCACTTCCCATTTCCGCCTACTAGGGGGGCAGGGCCACCCAACTGGGCAGTCACCCTCTGCCGGGGCTTAGGGGTCCAATCTAGATCTGCCAGCCACTGGCCGATATTTGTGTTCCTGAGTCTGTGTTACTTTACTTACAACATTTTCTAGTTTCATCCATTTACTGGCAAATTTCATGATTTCGTCTTTACTGCTTAGTAGAACTCCACTATGTAAATGTACCACATTTTCATTACCTACTCATTAGTTGAGGGACACAGCTTGTTTCCATCTCTTTGCTAATGTGAAAAGAACAGCAACAAACATGGATGTACAAATATCTCTGCAATAGGATGAACCCTTTGGGTATACGCCAAAGAGTGATATAATCCTGTCAAATGGTAGGTTCATTTTTAGTTTTTTAAAGAGTGTGGAGAGCAGGTGTGGCAACAGTCCTAAGAAGGCACCCGAGACTTTAGCAAAATCTTATGACTAACACCTGAGTCTTATGATTAACACCTGATTCCCTCCTACCTCAAAGTAAAGCCACGATCACCGTTTGAGCTGTGCAGGTGCACCCTGTATACAAGATCAGGCCAGATGATACCAATAGACTAAGGCCACGCAACCTGGGCTGGGAAGGTGGATAAATAGAGGGACTTTCTAGATAG
>VZQC01007714.1:261973-500129 GCA_009823505.1 Rhizomys pruinosus | reverse complement strand
CTGAGTAATAGATGTGAGCCCTTTCTAGCTCTGTGTGGCCATGTCACAATGCAGCATGAGTCCCTCACCAAATGTCAGCACCACACTCAGGGACTTCCCAGCTTCTGGAACCATGAGCCAGATTTTGATGGCTAATACTGGTTTTCAACTTGACAGGATGTAGAATCACCTAGGAGACAAATCTTTGGTTATGTCTGTGAGGGAGTTTCCATACGGGCTAATTGGGGAAAAAAAGACCCATCCTAAACGTGGCCATTCCCTGGGCTAGGGTCCTGGACAAAGGAGGAAGGGAGCCGGGCAGCAGCATTCCCTGAGCTAGGGTCCTGGACAAAGGAGGAAGGGAGCCGGGCAGCAGCATTCCCTGAGCTAGGGTCCTGGACAAAGGAGGAAGGGAGCTGGGCAGCAGCATTCATCTCTTTACTTTCTGAGTGTGGATACAATGTGACTGGTTGCCTCAATTCCTGCCACCATGCCTTCCCTGCCCCTCAAAACTGACCTAAAATAAGCCTTTGCTTATTTAGGTTGCTTTTGTCAGATACTTTATCTGACAAAACAAGAGGGTAGTAACTAATATGCAGATTAACTTTTATTGTTTGTAAATTACCCAGTTTCAAGTATTTTGCAATAGGAATAGAAAACAAACTCAGACAATCAGGCTTGAATGTGTTAAGTTGGGAGCTGGAAAGATGGCTCAGTGGTTAAGAACACATACTGTTCTTCCAGAAGACCTGGGTTCAATTCTCAGCAACCACATGGCACCTAACTACAGTTCCAGAGTATCTGGCCCACTCTTCTGGCCTCTGGCTTTGCATAACATGGGTGCACTTACATGCATGCACACAAAATATTCATACACATAAAATAAAAAATGATAAATAAAATATTTAAATGTGTTGATATGTTTCTCTAAAATTGCTAAATGATCTTGGGAGAGCCCAGAGGACCCTGAGAAAGGATGGACTGACTCTACTTATGGTACTCAATGGTACCTGAGGCAAAAGACGCATAAAATGAAAAGTGATTTATTGTTTTGGAATATCAACAGAATACAAAGGCTGGCATCTCAGTTGCTGATATCCACCTAATGAATTCACAGACATGAATGGCAGCCATGGCTGGCTCACCTGTGTAGGATACAGAGTAAAGACACCATTTGGAAGGTCTGGAGACTAGCTCCACAGACCTAAAGCCACCACTGCTAGCAAACATCACCCTAAGCAGCCCCCATCCTGGGTAGTGCTTTGTCTGAAGGGTCCTCAGGGGAGGGCACCCACACACTGGGCTGACGCCAGGAATCAGCATCTTGTGGGCTCACAGGAGCAGGGCTGCATGGCAGAGGACTTTGTTTTTTAATTTTATTTATTTTTGTATGTGTATGAATGTACTGTCTGCATGTAGGTCTGTGCACCCGTGTCGTGCAATGCCGTGGAGGTCAGAAGAGGGTCTCAGATTCCCTGGAACTGCAGTTCTCCTGGAATTGGAGTTACAGATGGTTCTCAGCCACCATGTGGGTGCTGGGGATCAGACCCAGGTCCTCTGTAAGAGCAGCCGGTGCTCTTAACCGCTAGGCCATCCCTCCAGCCCACAGAGAACTTTGAATCTTACTACATTCAGTTTGATGGTTTCTGTATTAGTTTTGTTTTCTGTTGCTTGATAAAATACCCTGATGAAAGCAACTTGAGAAAAAAGGGGTTTATTTGGCCTACAAGTCCGGGTTACAGTCTATCATTGTGCGGAAGACAAAGTGGCAGGAACTTGAAGCAGCTGGCTACAATACATCCACAGTCAGAGCAAAATATTAATGCAGACACCTTCCACTTAGCTCCCCTCTTTTTACAGTCCAGGACCCACGGAATGGTGCCACACACTTTTAGACTGTGTTTTCGTATATCAATAATGCAATCAAGATAATCCTCCACAGATATGCCCACAGGCCAACCTAATCTAGACAGTCCCTCTTTGAGACTCCCTTGCCAGATGATTCTAGATTGTGTCAAGTTAACTATTAAAACAAATCATCATACAGACCTGCAAGCTCCCCCAGCAAGCCTGATAAATATATCTCTCAACTCCCACCAGAGAACCTTTATACTTCCTTACTGCCTTCTCCACTGGCACCCTATCACAGCCACACACACACACACACACACACACACACACACACACACACACACACCGGAATTCATACATCCTTTCATTTGGGTTAAGGCCTATTGTGCCAAATTAGTGTCTGCAGCTGTTCCTTAGTACGTTCATCCACTGAGGTCCAGTCACCCTATTCAGAATCCTTTGCTTTAAGATCAGCTCTTCCTCACTCAGCAGTAATCAGTTGCCAATATTTCTTCTACTAGATTGGGGTCTGCTGCCCATTTCCCCACTTCCATGCTGGAGTTTTGTCTGCTTAGTTTGCCTGGGGTCTTGTGCATGCTGACACCATTGCTGTAGGTTCATATGACCGGGGTCCCAGGAGCTCATAGGATTCTATTTTCCTATGGTCATACATCACCTCCCTGGCTCTTACAATCTTTCTGCCCTACTCTTCCACAATGGTCCCTGAGCCCTGGGTGAATGACAATGTAGGACCTATACTCTGCAGACTCGTAATCTCCTCAGTTTGGCCATTTGTGACCTTTTGAGTTCCTGGACCTCTGTTGCATGAGGGAGCTTCCTTAATGAGAGTTAAGAGATTCATTGGAGCTGGAGAGATGGTTCAGTGGTTAAGAGTGCTCGCTGCTCTTGCAGAGGACCCAGGTTCGATTCCCAGCACACTCATGGTGGCTAAGTACTATCTTTAACTCCATTCAGTTCCAGGGGAATCCGATGCCTTCTCCTGACCTCCACAGCATTGCATGACACAGGTGCATCAACCTGCATGCAGACAGTACACTCATACACATAAAAAAACAGCAGCAAATGCTTTAAAAGAGAGAGAGAGAGAGAGAGAGAGAGAGAGAGAGAGAGAGAGAGAGAGAGAGAGATTCATTAGTGTCCTCTTGGCCCCTTGTTGTATGTTATGTGACCCTTAGGTGTAAAGGTTGCATTGTAGATGTGCCAGCCACTTAGGCTTTTCACAAATAATGTCTGTGTGTGACCAATTGTGGGACTCTGTAATAGTCTTCATCTGGTGCTTCTTTGATGAGTGTTGTCTGGGATATTTGTCTACAAATATAAGGATGAATATTTTCCACTTAATAAGAAGTTACATTAGTCTAGGGATGTGACAACCTTGGGGTTATCTCTAGGGTCTATGATCTTTCCATCCATGTATATATCTGGCTGTCTTTACAGTGCTACACATGAGTTTCCTCCCCATTAAGTGGGCTTTAAGTCCAATTCATTAGTCATCGATCACTCCCAAGATAAAAGTGCCACTACTGCACCAATGCCATATGCTGTGTTGGACACTGATGTGGATATTTGGTCTTAAAGCTGGTATTGGACCATCTATCGCTGTTCTCCTTTAGCAGCTTGACTATTAAGTACTTGCCAAAGCTGTAAGAGCTATCCTGCAGGGGAAGTAGCTCCCAGGTCAGTTCCATTGCTCCAAATCTGGTCTCCAAAGTATGTTCTGTCTTCAGCAATAGGGTCTTACCTTCAGGTTCTGGGGGGCAATCAAGGGCTCTGGAAATAACTTGTGTAATTTTGGGAGCCTCTTGGTCTATCCTGGCCAATAACTCAAAGGAAGGTTTCTCTGTCTGGCACTGTTTCTTGTAGCCTTCGGCTATGCACGTGGACTCATGTAGAGATATCATATGTATAATTTGTCATTAGATTATTAGCCTAATATGCTTTCCTCAGGTCTTTCTTTCTTTCTTTCTTTCTTTCCTTCTTTCTTTCTTGTTCTTTTCAAGACAGGGTTTCCCTGTAGCCCCAGATAGCCTGGAACTGGCTCTGTAGACCAGGCTGGCCTTGAACTCACAGATATCCACCTGCCTCTGCCTCCCGAGTGCTGGGATTACAGGTGTGCACCACCATGCCCAGCTTCCCTCAGGCTTTTTATACTAGCTGGGTGTTATTTATCTCCTCTCACCCTCTCCCTGTCTAACCTTCCCTCCATGTCTTCTGGTTTAAAGTGTCCTACTTTTCCCCATTTCTCCCTTGACGATCCCAGTCTCCTATGGTCCCACCTCTCTTGAGCTCCTTCTTTCCCTTTATCCCACAATTTCCTCCTATAAGCCTTCCTCTCCCCTCCCTTTTAAATACCCTCATTTTATTCATTTCTCCCTTAGTAACACTTGTCTCCTAATATTCTTTTCTTTCAGGTTCCCTCCTTCCCTTTACCTCCCTGGTTCCTTTCCATTTTCCTGGTTCCTGAAATTACATCAAGACACATGCTCACATACAATGACTTGGTGCTAGGATCCACATATGAGGGAGAAATATGACATTTATTTTCTCTCTCCTTCAACTGTAATTGACATTTTTGCTAGGTAAAGTATTCTGGGTTGGCATCCATAGTCCTTTAACACTGGGAATGCTTTGCTCCAAGTTCTTCTTGCTTTCATGGTTTGTGTCGAGAAATCAGTTGTAATTCTGATGGGTTTCCCTTTGTATGTGACTTGTTTTTCTTTTGTGGCCTTCAGAATTTTTATCTTTGTTTTGGGCATCTAGCATTTTGACTATGATATGGCATGGGGAGTTTCTTTTCTGATCTTGTCTATTTGGAGTCCTATGTGCTTCTTGTATTTGAATGGGTTTGTCTACTTTTAGTTTGGGGAAGTTTTCATCTATTATTCTGTTGAAGATCTGATCTATACTATTCTCTTGAGATTCTTCTCCTTCCTCTATTCCTATGATGCAGAGGTTTGATCTTTTCATAGTGTCCCATATTTCCTGGTTGTTCCACTTTTGTGTATTTTTAAATGTTTCATAATCTTTATTTGAGTTTTTTAGTTGCTCTGTGTTATCTTCCAGATCTGATATTCTTTGTTCTGCTTCCTCCATTCTATTTCTGAGACTTTTTCCTTTCCTTTCTTCCTGGTTGGATGAGTGTTCTATTTCCTTTTTCATTTCATCCTGTGATTTCTTTAATATATCCATTTCCTTTTTGAGTTTCTCAATCCCTTCTTGGTACTCCTTACTTTGTTGGTTGGCTTCCTTTTTCAGTGTTTCTACTTCCTTAAGGTGTTTGTTCTTTTCTATCTCTAGTTCTTTCAGGAGTTTGAGTTCCAATCATCTCTGCTGTACTTTCTCTTAATTTTTACTTTGATGGTTCTTGAGTTTCTCTGCATAGGTCTGCAATTATTCCTCTAAGGTCTGTTTCTGGGGTTCACCTCCAGGGGGATCTGTTGTAGCTATCTCCTACCGGCGGGTTGCTAGACCTCGTGTGGAATTAATCCTGCACCTTTCCCATGTAATCCCTTCGCTGTGTCCCTGGCCATTGTGCGTGAGTTTCCCACATTTGTGAATTTATGTGTCAATTACCTTTTCAGTGTGGTGCAAGCCTGAAAGTCTTGTCTTAGTCTTTGCTTGCCTTCTTTGCCAAATGCTTTTTTTTTTTCCCTTTCTCTTCTTCCCTCCTCCTTGTTTAGTGGAGTGTTGACTTGTCCTAGGTTTCAGGCTTTCACCTTTGTTTATATATTGGAATATTGGAAGACTCTTTCCTTGCGCTGTTCTGAGAGTTCTCCTAATCAAATCCACTGGATACTCTCTCTAAATCTAGTTGTGTGGCGGAGGGGAGGGTATTCCCTGACTTAGCCGGTGCCGCGGTACCCTGCCGGATGCAGTGGCAGGCTGTCTCACCTGCGCCCTGCACCCACAGGACCCCACATCAAAGGCCCCTGATCCAGGCCCAAAACCCACAGGACCACACGTCCTCATTTCACGCCTACTAGGGGTGCAAGTGGCCACCCAACCTGGGCAAGCTCACCCTCATGCCGGGGATTTAGGCGGGTCCAAATCTAGAATCTGCAAGACTTGCCGAAAGGTATTTGTGTTTCCTGGAGTCTGTAGTTCTCCTTACTTTACACATGTTTCCTACGTTTAGTCCATTCCATTTCACTGCGCAATGATGTTCATAGATTGTAGCGTCTTTACTGCTTTGTAGAACTCTATTGTGTAAAATGTACCACATTTTCATTAACCTCTCATTGAAGTTGAAGGGACACAGCTTGGTTCCAGCTATTTGCTAATGTGAAAAGAACAGGCACAATCCAAACCATGGAAATGTACATAATCTCTTGCAATAGGATGAACCCTTTTGGCGTATTACGCCAAAAGAGGTGATATAATCCTTCTGTCAAATGGGTGTAAGGTTATCTATTTATGTATATGTGTGTTATGAGCAGGTGTGGCGAGCAGGTCCATATACGAAAGGCACCCCAGATGACCATTTTTTAGGCAAAAAGCTTTAGTGATCTACACACCTGATCTTAATCGAGTTAACACCGTGAAACCGTCGCGTACCGTCAGAAGTAGCAGCCACGATCCGCGTTTTGAGCTGTGCAGGTGTCAGCCCTGCTAATACTAGCATTCAGGGCAGATGATACCATATAGACTAAGTGCCAAGCAACATGGCTGAAGCGTGGATAAAATAGATCAGGAACTGTCTTTAAAAGATAGAAGCGGACCTCTCTCCTGTTCTGTCTAGATGTGAGGAAAGCCTCCGAAGTGAAGCGACACACGCGCTCTTTGGAGGGAGAAGAGGAAGTTCTTGGGAGAAAGGGAGAAAAGAAATGTTAGCTTAGAATAATACCGTTGTCTTGACAATGACTGCCTGCCCTGTATAATAATAGTGCTTTGAACCGAACAAGAAACAAGTAAGCCAGAGTGCTGTTGTGGGAATTTGGTGTGCGGAGGAGAGCACAGTGTTTACAGTTATATATGTGTGTGTGTAATTCAATAACAAGTGGGTTTGTGTTCCACGCCGCGGTTGGAGGCAGAGGCCAATTGGCCTATTCCGGCTCAAGGACTAGTAACATGACCCCAGAACTTGTAAGCCCAAGTCTGCGTATCGGCGCGCGTGGCCTTTGTGCTCTGAGTGTGCTGGTGGCCGCGGCCGCCGGGTGAGGGCAAGCGATGAATAGAGCTTCAGATCAAGGGAAGGAAGCCTCGTGAGTGGGCCTTTGAGCAAGTGCAGAAATAACGATGCTTTGCAGAAAGGAGGCATACAAGCTGGTATAACAAGCCGCAGCGTAAGTGCACAAAGAGAGAAAAGAATTTGCCCTACATGAAAAGAGCCATTAAGGAACATAGGAGTAAGCGCAACAAAAGAGCTTGAGACATTTGCTGCATGGAGCTTCTCATGGTGAGCGTGAGAACGAGAACTGTTCAAGACCAGGACTTCAGGCAGGCTTCAACCAGGGTCGGCTAGCAGAGACTTTGTGAGCAGGCACTTGTGAGAGGGCCCTCGGGTGTGAACCGGGAGGGTCTGCTCAGGCCAGTATGCCAAAAGTAGAACCCGCTGAGGTATCTTAGGCCCAGGCCCTGATAGGTGTATTACTCAGATCCCGCCAGAGCAGAAACCCCACCGTTTGACTGCTGAACTTGGCGACAAGAAGGAAACGGGCTACCACAGGTAAATGACATAGAAGGAAAGCTACGGGCCGCGCAGGAAGGACTGAGAAACACATCGTTCGGGCCGTAGCCGGCGGCAAGGAGAGGCAGAGCGGTAGGTCCCTCCGCGACTGCCAGTCAGGTTTCAGGCTTTTCATGTCAGAGGCGCTGAACTGAGGACTCGGTGGCTACACGCTCGTTGTGTCCGGGAACAAAGCAGTCTACAGCTCCGGAAAAGGGGAACAGTCCAAGTTGCGTGTAACAGCCGGGACACAGTTAAACCGCACCGAAAAGGGGGAAAGTAGCCCGGTAAAAGGGAAGCGAAGGTTTAGAAGCCGTCACAGAAAAGAGGTGTAGTTAAAGGGCCCGGTAAAGGTGGAAATGGTTATAAGCACGGTAAAATGGAGGTACAGTGTGTAAACTGCCCAGAAAGAGGGGGACAGTTATTAGTATAGGTGCTCCACTGATAAGGGTGCAAATTTGGTATACAAGTGCGCATTAAAGGGGAACATTATGTCTAAGAGCCCCCTGCAAAGGTGGGAACGTGTAATATAGCATTCTGCTTTAGCTGAAAAGGATAGAAAAGGGTGGAGATTTGGAGAGCTAAGGGTAGTGGCGAATAGTCCTAAGACGGCACCCGAGACTTTAGCAAAAGCTTATGACTAACACCATTGCCAGATCTTAGTAGAATTTGGGACACCTTCGAGTTTCCCTTGCCTACCCGTCAAAGTGAAAGCAAGTCTCACCGTTTGTGAGGCGGTGTGGGCAGTGTGCGCCCTTTATGAGAATGTCGGCCTAGTATGAGACCACTAGCACTCAGGCCACGCTAACCTGGCTGGGGAGGTGGATAAATAGAGTGTGACTTGTCTAGGATAGAGGGACCTCTCTCTTGCCCCTTTCTAAGTGCTTGAGTCGAGAAGCGTGTTGCTTGCCGCTGAGGAAGCGAGAAGGCCTTGAGAGGGAGAGAAGGCTTAGAGAGATGTGAGAAGGAGTAAAGTGTGGGCCTTAATAACTGTTCTGACCAAGACATGCCTGCCTGAATAATAAAGCTCGGCTTTGAGAAGCAAGCGAGAGATGCTTTGTTCTGCGGCTTTTTCAATGCTACAAGTATGTGTTCACTTCTACATGTGTGCAAGTGTTTCATACAAAAGAGTTTTCCACAACTGCTATCATAGGGGTTGCATGAGCGCGTTGTATCCCACAGACAGTGATGTGGAGTGATTCGCCCCTGTTCCCAAGCAGGGTCCTTCTCCAGTAAGATTTGGTTCATTTAGTTCTCATTGACTTGACGCCAGTCGTGGATGGAGTAAAACGATAAAGTCATAAAGTGATTTTCACATTTGGCATTTCCTTTATTGACTACGTTGAAGTGATACAGGTTTTGTCTTTTGTATTTTTAAACTTTTTTGGAACTGTAGTCAACCACTTGCCCACAAACATTTCACATTACAAATTATGACCAAATGTCCCAGCCGCATCCTGCCCACGACCCCTCATGAGCCGATCGCCATACGACAGAGCACTATGGATTGGGGCCATAACTTGATCATACACAAGTCCGTGTCCTTGCATGCTTTCCTTCTCAGACTTCCGATGACAACTATTATGCGGTGCACAGTTAACATGCGTAAGCTTGCAAAGTTCTTTGAGGAAGGTTGTTCTCTTCTTTTTGTTGTTCCCTTTGATTTTATACTCTATTCACATCAAATAGTCTCATATATACAACTACCACTACATGTAAATCAAGTTGATCAAAAATTAAAATAAAAAAACTATAGGTCTTTAATTCACAAACACATTGGGAGATTGGTACATTTTAATCAAAGTTGCATGATGTTAAAAGAATATATGACTACATTGCTCTCTTTTTTATCTATGAATATGAATAATTATAGATATATCCTATTTGAGAACACCCATAGGATTGACATACCAGCGCATAAACTTATGAATTGGTGTTGTAGAGCCATGTTATCAATAAAAAGTAGAAAAATAATTGTTTACAAAATATTTTTAACTGTTCACAGGTAATCCCTTAGTTTTTTTTTCCAAGATAGATGTCGTATATCCCCACAGGAAGTGTGGTGGAAGTTTTCCGTCCGTTAGGCAACACCCACAACATATCAATCCTGCCCCTTGTGCTCCCACCTGGGGTTTCCTTCCCCCCTCATGGTCACCCAACAGTGAGGGCCTGGCAAGCATGAGTGCTGTCCTTGATGCTTCACTGGCCATCCGCATGGACATCAGCATGGGTAGTTCCAAGCAATCAGCAGTCTACACTCTGCGTGAAGAGGGCTGAATTCCCAGCTAGCAATCCTCAAGTCCAACTACATGCTGAAATGCTCCATATAGTCCCCATTACATTGTAAGTTGAAGGATTTCTCAAGTTTCATACTCTGATACAATTTACTCAGACCGTATTGAGTTATTCTAGGTTTTCTGGTTATTATTTCTTTTTGGATGCTTAAGGCCACCAGGTAGCCCATATGTAAGCACAGTACTGTCTTAGTTGTCGCAAGCAAATGTCAGTTTAGGATTGTCCTCAAGGGTCACTCGGCTGGTTTTGTTTTTTTGCCGCACGGGGGGGGAGGGGAGAGTCCGGGGTTTTTTTTTTTTGGATTTTTCAACCACCAGTTTCCATGCCACTCGAGGACATACAGTTAGGTCTTGCCTCAGACCAGGGCTCTTTTTTGCGTGTTTTTTTTAACTTTTTTTCTTTAGTAGATGGACACTGCTGGAGTTCCATTATGTGATATCTCAAGACCTCCTGCACAGGAAATGGACTGGTGACTCACATATTGCAGGACATTTCAGGAGATGCCCCCATGCAAAATATCCCCAACGAGACTCTAGTTGACCTCTAGGGCAAGGGAAACAAAGTTATGAACCTTAGGACCTTGGCCAACTGATGTGGGTGTGATGGGCATGTAAAGTATGTCATACAGCACCAGTAGAAGGCTATGTTATCAGGGCCCAGCCTGATACATCAATCAAGCCGCTATCACTAAATTGTATGCTTCTGCCAGAAACAGACAAACTGTTCGATTTCCATATTCATATTGCTTGATTCACCTTGTTCCATTTTATACTTCATGTTACAAATGTAATAATGTATACATGTCCACACATAATACCAAAAGCATATCGCTGAAAATAAGTGGTAGGGTTGTAATCTAGGCCTTGTCTAGGGATTCATAGATATCAAAAGCACTGCTTGTGTTCAGATGTTGGGGAATATAGCATAGAATGTTGCCAAATTTGCCTTAGAACTAGGTACTTGGTGCTACTCACAGACGAAGGATACCATTCATCGTGATCTATTTTTCTGAGGGACGGGGTACTTCAACTGTTAACTAAGTCTAGTTCTAGTTCCATTTTACGCTGCAAATTTCATGATTCATCTTTTTTTTTCTTTACAATGCAAGAACCATTGTGCTAGGAGGACCATACATTTTTTAATGTACCACATTGTTGTGAGGGGCACTTGGGTTGGGTCCACTTTCTGCTATTGTGAGAGAGCGGATCTAAAATATGCTTGATGTAGAGTATTTTTGCGTAGATGCAGCTTGTGGAGGTATATACCAAAGTGGGTGGTCACGTGGGTCAATCGGCTATTTTGAGTCTTTAAGGATTCTCCACACTGCTGTTCATAATGGGTGTCGAGTTTTCATTCCCACCAGCAGGTGGCTGTTTCCCCTTTGCCACACCTCTCAGCAATTGGTATCAATTTTTTTTACCTGATACTAGCCAGCGACTTCATTGGAGTGCGATGATATCTTTTTTTTTTTTGTTTTGGTCTTTTCGAGACGAAGTTCTCCCTGTAGCCCCAGCTGTTCCTGGAACACATCTCTCTGTAGCCAGGCATTGACCTTGAACTCCAAAGATCGCCTCTTGCTCTGCCTCCCAAGTGCGGATTAAAGGCTGCGCCAACCAACGCCCGGCTGAGATGAAATCTTAAGAGTGGTTTGATCTGCATTTTCCTATAATGTATGGGGTAGCATGTTGTAACACTGTTTTTAAGAGATGTTTTACTCTGCCATCGCTTATTCCTCACTTGGTGAAGACTCTGTTCAGACTTTACACCATCCCCGTGGTGAGTCATTTTGTTTTCGTTACTTGTGTGTGTTTTTTGAGTAGTTTATATATTCTGGATGGTTAGTGCTCTGTCAGATGTAACAGCAGTGAAGGTTTCTTCGCTCTCTGGGTTGTTTCTCTTCACTTCCTGATTTTTTTTTTTTTTTTTTTTTTTTTTTTTTTCATTTTCATTTATTTATATACTTGTCTATTGTCCTGCAAGGCTACTGCTGTGGTTGAGAAAGTCTTTTCCTATCCTATGTCTATAAGGCTGCTACCAACTTTTTCTTCTATCACCTTCAGAGTTTTGGGTTTGACGTTGAGGTCTTGGTCCATTTGGAGTTGAGTTTTTGTACAGAGTGAGAGGTAAGGGGTTTAATTTTTTCTTCTAAAAGTGGTGATCCAGTTTTGCGCCAACACCATTTGCTGAAGATGCTGTCTTTTCTCCCTGAGGTACTTTTTGCCCCCTTGTCAATATGAGGTGGCTGAAATTGTATGTGCTTAAGTTTGGATTCTTCACTTTTGTTCCATTGGTCTATGGGTCCCTGTGTTGCTCTTTTCACTCAGGTGTGCTTTGGCTACTCGGGGCTCTTTTGTTTTTTCCAAATGAATTTAAGGATTTTTTTCCAAGCATAGTGAAGAAAGTCTTGGGGATTTTAATTGGGATTGCATTAAATCGTACATTAAGTATTGGGTAGAATGGACATTTTTGCATATTAATGTGTTCCAATCCATGAGCATGGAGGTCTTTCCATCCTTCTGATGTCATTTTTCAATCTCCTTCTTCAGGGTTTAAATTTTGTTGTAGAGACTTTGGTGTCCTTGGTTAGGTTTGTTCCTAGGTATTTTATTGTTTTTTGAAGCTTGTGATTGGGAAGGTCTCTCTAATTTCTTTCTTCAGTTGCTTGTTTGTTCGGTGGTAAAGCAAGGCATACTTGGTGGCTGGATGGAGAGATGGCCTAGCGGTTAAGAGCGCTGACCGCTCTTACAGAGGACCCGGGTTCGATCCCCAGCACCCACATGGCGGCCGAGAACCGTCTGAAACTCCAATTCCAGGAGAACTCCAGTTCCAGGGGAATCCGAGACCCTCTTCTGACCTCCGCGGCATTGCACGACACGGGTGCACAGACTTGCATGCAGACAGTACATTCATACACATACGGAAATAAATAAAATTAATAAAAAAAAATTAAAAAAAAAAGAAAGCTACTGATTTTTCTAGTTTAATTTTGTATCCCGACATATTACTGAAACTCCTAATCGTTTCTAGGAGTTTTCTGGTTGAGTTTTTAGCATCCATTAGATAAACTATCAGATTGTCTGCAAAGAGGGATAGTTTGACTTCCTCTTTTCCAATTAGTATTCCTTTAATTTCCTTTTCTTGCCTTATTGCCATAGCACGTGTTTCAAACACTATACTGAAGAGGAGTGGTGACAGGGGGCAGCCCTTTCTTTTTTCAAAATTTTTTAATTAAAAATTTTTTTTAATTTTTTAATTTTTTATGTGTATGAGTGTACTGTCTGCTTATAGGTTGGTGCACCCGTGTTGTGCAATGCTGCAGAGGTCAGAGGAAGGCATCAGATTCCCCTGAAACTGGAGTTAAGATGGTCCTTAGCCACCATGTGGGTGCTGGGAATTGAAGAGCAGTCAGTGCTCTTAAACACTGAGCCAACTCTCCAGCTGGTTGAACAGTTTTTAAGATGCTTCCTAGCCATCTTTATTTCTTCTTTTGAGAACTCTCTGTTCAGATCCCTAGTCCATCTTTTAATTGGGTCACTTATTTTCTTGATTCTTTGTTTTTTGAGTTCTTTATTCTGGATGTTAAACCTCTATCAGATGTGTCTCTAGTGAAGATTTTCTCCAACTCCATGGGTTTTTTTTTTTCTTCACTTCTTTTTTTTTTTATATATATATTTTATTAGCTGCTGTGTGGGTGCTGGGAATCGAACCTGGGTCTTCTTCAAGAACAGTCAATGCTCTTAACCACTGAGCCATGTCTCCAGCACCCCCCACACACATTTTTTTCTTTTTAGTTTAATGAGGTTTCACTTGTTGATTGTTGACCTTACTTCCTGAGAAACTAATGTCTGATTTATAAAGTCCTTTCCTATACCTATATCTTGTAGGTTATTGAGGATATTTTCTTCTAATAGTTTCAGAGTTTCAGGTTTTACATTGAGGTCTTTCATCTATTTGGAGTTGAAATTTGTACAAGGTGAAAGGTAAGGGTCTAGTTTCATTCTTCTATGGGTGGAGATCCAGTTCTGTCAGCACCATTTGCTGAGGTTGCTATCTTTCCTCCAGTGAGTGTGTTCTTGGTTCCTTTGTTAAATAACATGTATCTTAAATTACATGTATTCAATTTGGATCTTTGATTATTTGTTTTTCTGGGACTGCGTTACTACACTTAGCATGGTATCTTCTAGCTCCATCCATTTACCTGCAAATTTCACGATGCCATCTTTCTTTACCACTGCATAGAACTCCATTGTGTAGCTGTACCACATTTTCTCTACCCACTCATCAGTTCAGGGGCACTTGGATTGGTTCCAGCTCTTTGCTATTGTGAAGAGAACTGCAATGAACATGGCTGTGCATGTATCTCTGCAGTAACATGAGTCTTGTGGGTATATACCCAGGAGTAGTATGACTGGGTCAGGTGGCAAGCTCATTTTGAGTCTTCCAAGGGTTATCCACACTGCTTTCCATAGTGACTATACGAGTTTACATTCCCACCAGCAGTGGATGAGTGTTCCCCTTTCCCCACAACCTCTCCAGCACTTGGTATCATTTGTCTTCTGGATCCTAGCCAGTCTTATTGGAGTGAGATGATGTGTTAAAGTGGTTTTAATTTGCATTTCCTTAATTATTAGTGGTGTTGAACACTTTTTAAGATGTTTCTCAGCCATCTCTAATTCCTCACTTGTGAAGTCTCTGTTCAGCTCTTTGCTCCATCTTTTGAGTGATTCATTTGTTTTCTTTCTTCTTTGTTTTTTTGAGTAGTTTATATATTCTGGAAATCAATGCTTTGTCAGATGTATCTGTGGTGAAGGTTTCCTCCCACTCTGTGGATTTTCTCTTCATTTTCTTAATTGTTTCTTTTGATGTACAGAAGCTTTTGAGTTTAATGAGGTCCCATTTGTCAATTGTCAACCTTAATTCTTGTGCAGCTGCTGTCTGATTTAGAAAGCCTTTTCCTATGCCTATGTCTTGTAGGCTGCTACCAACTTTTTCTTCTATCACCTTCAGAGTTTTGGGTTTCATGTTGACGTCTTTGATCCATCTGGAGTTGACTTTTGTACAGGGCGAGAGGGAGGGGTTTAATTTCATTCTTCTACAAGTGGTGATCCAGTTTTGCCAACACCATTTGCTGAAGATGCTGTCTTTCCTCCATTGTGTCTTCTTGATCCCATTGTCAAATATGAGGTGGCTGAAATTGTGTGTGCTCAAGTTTGGATCTTTGGTTTTGTTCCATTGGTACACAGGTCTGTTTTTGTGCCAGTACCAAGCTGTTTTTATGACTATAGCCCCGTAGTATAGTGTGAAGTCTGGTATAGAGATCTGCCCTGTATTGCTCTTTTGCTCAGGGTTGCTTTGGCTATTCGGGGTCTTTTGTTGTTCCATATGAAATTAAGGACTTTTTTCCCCCAAGCCTGTGAAGAAACTCTTGGGTATTTTATTTGGGATTGCATTAAATCTATACAATAGTTTTGGTAGAATGGACATTTTTACTCTATTAATTTTTCCAATCCATGAGTATGGGAGGTCTTTCTATCTTCTGATGTCTTCTTCAATTTCCTTCTTCAGGGGTTTAAAATTTTTTTTCGTAGAGATCTTTGGTATCTTTGGTTAGGTTTGTTCCTAGGTATTTTATTGTTTTTGAGGCTACTGTGAGTGGGAAGGTCTCTTCGTATTCCTTCTTCAGTTGCTTGTTGTTGGTGTAAAGAAAGGCTACTGATTTTTCTAGGTTAATTTTGTATCCTGCCACTTTACTGAAATTCTTATTCATTTCTAGGAGTTTTCTGGTGGAGTTTTTAGCATCCCTTAGGTAAACAATCATATCATCAGCAAAAAGGGATAGCTTGACTTCCTCTTTTCCAATTAGAACTCCTTTAATTTCCTTTTCTTGCCTTTTTGCCCTAGCAAGTGTTTCAAGCACTATATTTTCTTTTCCAATTAGTTCATCTTTAATTTCCTTCTCTTGTCTTATTGCTCTAGCAAGAGTCTCAACCACTATGTGGAAAAGGACTGGAGTTAGTGGGCAGCCTTGTCAGGTTCCTGATTTTAAGGAGAATTCTTCCAGTTTTTTTTCTCCATTTAAAATGATGTTGGCTGTGGGTTTGTTGTATATAGCTATAATTATGTTGAAATATGTTCCTTAAAGTCCAATTCCCTCCAGGATTTTTAACATAAATGCATGCTGAAATTTATCAAAGGCCTTTTCTGCATGTATTGAGATGACCATGTGATTTTTGTCTTTGAGTCCATTTTTATGATTTATGACATTTTGAACCATCCCTGAATCTCTGGAATAAACTTGACTTCACCATACTGGATGACCTTTCTGATGTGTGCTTGTATACAGTTTGTCAGTATTTTGTTCAGAATTTTTGCATCTATATTCATTAAGTATATAGTGTATAGTTTTCTTTTTGGGTTGTATCTTTGCTTGGTTTTGGTGTTGAATTTGGGAGTTCTTCTGTTTCTATCTTTTTTAATAATTTAAGTAATATTGATTGTAAATCCTCTTTAAATATCTGATAGAATTCTGCTGTCAATCCACCTGGACCAGGGCTTTTTTTGGTTGGGAGATTTTGTATTACTGTTTTAATTTCCCTGTATGTTATAAGTCTGTTTAAGCTGTTGATCTCCTCTGGGTTCAGCTTTGGTGATTCCTGTGATTTTAGCTATTCATCCATTTCTTTTAGATTTTCAAATTTAATAGCATATAGGTTTTTAAAAATAGTGCCTAAAAATGTTCTGGATTTTTTTGTTGTTGTCCAATGTGATATTTCCCTTTTTATCTCTTAATTTTGTTGATTTGGAGTTGCTCTTTCTTTCTTTTGGTTAACTAGGCTAAGGGTCTGTCTATTTTGTTTATCTTTTCAGAGATCTAGCTCTTGGATTTGTTTCTTTGTATTGTTTTCTTCATTTCTATTTCATTAATCTCTGCACTGAGTTATGTTATTTCTTCTTGTCTGCTGGGTTTGGATTTCATGTGTTGTTGACTTTCAAGTATCTTGAGTTGCAGTGTTAAGTCATTTATCTGTGCTCTTTCTGACTTTTTTTTAGCATGGATACTTAGAGCTATAAACTTCCTTTTTAGGACTGCCTTTAAAGTGTCCCAGGGGTTTTGTTGTGATGTATTGTCCTTTTCATTTAATTTCAGGAACTCTTTTATTTCTTTTTTAATTTCTCCTTTGACCCATTCATTATTCAGAATTGTGTTATTTAATCTCCATGAGTTCATGTAATTACTAGGACTTCTGTATTAAGCTGTATTGCATTGTGGTCTGATAGAATGTATGGAATTATTTTAATATTTTTTGAGGTTTTGTTTTGTACCCCAGTATGTGTTAGATTTTGGAGAAAGTTCTGTGGAGTGCTGAATAGAAAGCATATTCCTTGGTAGTTGGGTGAAATATTTGGTAGATGTTTATTAAGTCCATTTGATGTATGGTATTGTTTAATTCAGAAATATCTGTTTATTCTTTGTCTGGTTCACCTGTCTAATGGAGGGAGTATCGAAGTCCCCTACTGCAAGTGTGTTGGGATTCATCTGTGTCCTGCAACATTGTGTTTATGAAGTTGGATGTACCAGAGTTTGGTGCATATATATTCACAATTGTAATGTCTTTTTGGTTATTTCTTTGATAAGAATGAAGTGATCCCCTTTATTCTGGTATTTTTTAGTTTGAAGTCTGATTTGTCAGATATTAGAATTGCAACTCCTACTTGTTTCTTGGTGCCATTTGTTTGTCATATTTTTTTCCCATCTTTTCACTTTAAGGTAGTGTCTGTCCTTGAAGGTGAGATGGGTTTCTTGCAAACAACCAAAGAATGGATTTTGTTTCTTAATCCATTCCACTAGCCTGTGTCTTTTGATTAGGGAGGTCAGTCCATTGGTATTTAAAGTTATTATTGAGAGATGTGTATTGGTTCTTGTCATTTTAATTTCTCTGTGCATTCTTGGTCTAACTTTGGGTTTCCACAGTTACAGCTTTATTTGGTTTCTTTCTGTAATCCCTTGGGTATAGTCATTCCTTTCTTTAGCTCTTTGTATTGCATCAAGTAGTCTCTGAAGGGCTGTTTTTCTGGACATGAATTCTTTCAATCTATTCATGTCATAGAAGATTTTTCTTTCTCCTTCAACTATAATAGACATTTTTGCTGGATAAAGTATTCTGGGTTGGGCTGTATGGTCATTTAGAACAAGGAATACATTGGTCCAAGCTCTTCTGGCTAGTGTGCTTTGAAAAGTCAGCTGTAATTCTGATGGGTTTTCCTTTATATGTGACTTGTTTCTCTTTTGCAGCTTTCAGTATTCTCTTTGTTCTGTACATTTAGTGTTTTTACTATGATATAGTGTGGAGAGTTTCTTTTCTGTTTCTGTCTATTTGGTGTTCTTTGTGCTTCTTATATTTGTATGGGTGTGTCTTTCTTTAATTTGGGGAAATTTTCTTCTAGAATGCTGTTGGAGATCTGGTCAGTTCCATTATCCTGAGAGTCTTCTCCTTCCTCTATGCCTATGATGCATAAATTTGGTCTTTTCATGGTGTCCCACATTTTCTGCATGTTACATTTCTGGGTTAAAATTTTTTTCATAATCTTTGCTTGAGCGGTCCAATTCTTCAACTTTATTGATCAGTCTCAATATTCTGTTTTCTATTTCATTCATTCTATTACTAAAGCTTTCTCCAGTTGTTTCCAGTTGGCTTATTGAGTGCTTCACTTCCTTATTTCAGCCTGTTTTCTTCAGTTATTTCTATTTCTTTTGTGAATTCAGTCAGAAGTTTATCCCTATCTTCTTTTAGTTCTTTGTGTTTTCTTTAAATTCATTGAATGTTTTGAGCCTGTTTATGATTGTTGTTTAAAATTCTGTGTCCTGGGTTATCTCTAGGAGGTTCTCATTGTAGGACTATTCTGTAGGACTGGTAGCATTTAATGGAAACATATTATTTTGGTTTTTCATATTATTTTTTCATTGTGATGTTGGCATGTGGATTTCTTTCGTTGTTTGTGGTTCTGGTATGAAACTAACATCTTCCTTTGTTGAAGTGAGAACTGATTGTATTCTGGATGTGCCTTGGTTGTATTCTTATTAGGTATGAAAAGCTGGTTGGTCTAGGCTTCAGGTTCTCTCGTTTGATATTATATTGGAGGGACAAGATAGTTCTAGTCCAGCTACTCAGAAGCTCCCCTCAGAGGCCCAAATCAGGTGTCAGTCAGATACTCTCAGGCTTCCTTTTAATGTCTTGGCACCCACTAACCAGCAGTTATAGCACAGTTTGGGAGGCTTGCTAGGTGGATGCTTGATTCAGGTGCACTCTGGGCAGTCTGCAAAGGTCGAGGCCCCTACTAAAATGCAGAGGGTGTCTACCCCTGCAGCAGCAGGAGGGGATTCAGATGTTCTCAAGTTTGGGAGATGGGCCTGACACAATTTGGGAAGCTCAGCACCATAGTGAAGCAGGATGTAAATGACCAGACCCCTTCACCATGTGGAGGCCTTATTCAGGTACTTTTAGACAGGCTGGAAATGAGTAGACCCATGTCAAAGGGCAGAACAAGGGGCTTCAGATGGTCCCAGGGTAGGTGTAGCAAAGGAATTTTCCTTTCAGGGCGAGAGGTGCTGACAGTCTCACAGCCCTGGCTGCCTCTGATAGTTTCTTGATTCCTGGTTGCTAGGCAAAGCAAGGGAAAGAGCTCTCCAATTTCAGACTAGACCAGAATTTATTGGATTGCGCTTGCTTACAAAGTGATGGCAGAAAGCATACCTTCAAAGGAGCTGGACAGTGTAGCCAGTCCACCGGCTCTCCCTCCCTTTCAACATGGCTGCTGGGCTTATTATATGTCTCTTCCTCTCCCCCCCAATGCCCAGAGTCCCAGAATTTCAAAGTCCCCGAATTCCCAAGTCTCATGCCCCTTCCATGGGACACCAGCTTCACCTGGAGGGGAATCTGGCTGCACAGCTGGGCTGCAATCTTAGCTCCTCCCAATAAGTATCCAGCTTCTCTGGGTGACAAGGCCATTTCAAAGAAGAAATGATTTATCCCACAGTAGGGATATGGGGACAGCCCAATTTGGGAAACTCACCACCACACAGTGGCTGGTATTAGGCAGGCTAGAAATGTCTAGACCCAAAGGCCAGAGGAGTGTTGGAAGGGGTTATTCTGACTTACAGTTCAAGGGTACAGCCTGTTATGGGAAGGCATGGCAGCAGGATTGTGAGATAGCAGAGAGATGGTTCTGGTGCTCAGCTTGCTTTCTCCTTTTTATTTGGTCCTGGACTCCAGCTCAGGGAATGGTACACACATTAAAGGTAGATCTTCCCACCTCATTGAAGTCAATCTAGACACTCTCTTACAGACAGGCCTAGGAGCATCCTAGGTGGCTGTGGATCCTGTAAAGTTAACAATCAGTATTAACCATCACAAGTATCACTTTAGTCTTATTTTCTTTTAAGTCTTCTAAAAATTTCCTCTCCCCTCTTCCTCCCTCTCCCCTTCCAGCCTTCCACCCTTTGCCCCTCCCACCAAAGTAGCCCTGCTGGTTTTAAACTCAAATGATCCTCCTACATTCAGTCTCCCAGTGTTTACATGAGTCAAGCCCAGATTCATGAGCATGTCTTAATACAATGTTTAAGTATCCAAGAATGAGTTGAAAACTGGCTGTGGTGGCCCACACTTTTAATCCCAGCACTCAGGAGGCAGAGGCAGGAGAATCTCTGTGAGTTCAAGGCCAGCCTGGTCTACATAGCAAGTTCCAGGACAGCTGGGGCTACAGGGAGACCCTGTCTTGAAAAGACCAAAAAAAATTGCTATATCAAAGGAAAGACAAAACTAAGGTCTCATTATATAGTTCACACTAATCTTAAACTGAGGACTCGGGATCCTCCTAGTTCAGCCTCCCCAGTGCTGAAGGAATGGCCAGTTTGTTCTGCTTGCGTATAGTGTGTGTGTGTGTGTGTATGTGTGTGTGTGTGTGTGTCTGTGTGTCTCTGTGTCTGTGTGTCTGTGTGTGTGTCTGTGTATGTGTGTTTCTGTGTGAGTGTGTGCTGGATTTGGGCATGAATGGCCTGAGGCTGGATCTCTAACGCTGGCCACCCAAACACATTTCCCATCTTGTCACAGCCTTGGCCAACCTTGGAGGTTGCAGAGCTAAGACTCTGCTGTAGGCCTCACCGGGGCTCCACCTGGAGATGAGGCTAGAGCCAAACCAGGCCGAGTCCAAGGTGCTCTGACAGTTCTCCAAGGGCCTGGGTGGGCTCTCTCTCAGCATGAGGAGCATCAGGGGCCTTTCTGGACGATGCAGCCTGGGCTGCTCAGTGCGGTGGCTGGGGGTCCTGGGACCAGGACTGAAGAGGAGGCTGGAGCTGGCTCTCTGCCTCTTCTAGCAAGTGACTGTCCCACCCAGAAATGCTCAGTCCTTGCTTTGGTTCCAGGTGGGGTCTGAGCAACTGCTGTAGATCCTCAGGGCCTGAGACCTTGGCTGCCGCTTGAGAGGAGGCTGAATGCTGCTAATCACTGTCTATTCTCTTGCCACCCCTGCCTCAGGTCTGCACCCCTGCAGGCCCAGGATCTGGGAGACTGCGCACACATAGTATCCTGCTGGGTCCCCTGGCTGGGCTGAGCTCTGACTCAGATGTGAGTCAGCGCCCCTGACCTTGCCTGGCCCCTGGGGACCTGGAGGGCCCAGAAGGAACAGACAGAGGAGGAGGGTTACCCATTAACTAGCTGGCGGCCCAGCCATTTTCTTGGCAGTCAGGCCTGTACATTTATTGCAGGAATGTGTGGTGTCACCTCATTCACAGCTCCGGCAGATGACCTTTGTGACTGACAAAGTTGTGACTTTGTTTAGAGTTCACAGTGTAGCTTTCAACAGTGTTCTCCAAACTTCTTTTTGAACCACAGCCGTGGGTAAAATTTTACACCACAACTAAATTCCAGAAGACTCTCTTTAATTGTTTCTTTTTCTTTTTAATTATCAGGAAATTCTAAATTATGGCTCTATGTCTTCCTTTCCACCGTTTCCCTCCCCTCTCTTTCCCCTTCCCTTCCCCTTCTTTTCCTATTTCCCTTCTCTACCCCTTTCCTTCTTCTCTCCTCCCCTCCCTGTTAAACTCTGTCCTTCCCTCAAATTGAGTCCCAGGTACTGTAGCCTGGTCAGGAACTCCCTACATAGCCAAAGATGGCCTTGGACTTGAGATCCTCCTGTCTTTACCTTCTCAGTTCTAGTGTTATACCTGAATTTGCCACCATGCCTGATTTTATGCAGTGCTATCTTTGAACCCAGGGTTCAAATTCAATCAACTAAGGCCGCCTCACTCCTGGATGTTGCCGGGCTGCCTGGCTTCAGTGTCCAGTACTTACCTTGACTCCTTTGACCACGAGATGGAGCCTGGATCTACAACAGCAATAAGCACTTTGTGTGTGTGTGTGTGTGTGTGTGTGTGTGTGCGTGTGTGTGTGTGTTAAGTTTGATACACACAGAATGTGATGAGCCTGTGACTGGGAATAGGAGCAAGTTTCCTATGCACTTTGTTGTTGTTTGAATTTTAGTCACACCACATACATTGCCTAACCATTTAAGTTTAGAAACACTTCAAATCTACAAAGAAGTCTCAGAAACAAATGTGTTCCCCCATCTCCAGACAGCTACTGCATGTCTTTCTGGTCCTCAATAAAGCCTGGGGATTCCTAGCACAACCCTCCGGACACTGGTACATCTGTCAGTTTTTAGACTACTTGTGTTTTAGTATTCATAAAGCATATATTGTATGTTGAGCATATTTCTCTTATACCCCCCCCAGTTTCCCTTTTCCATCCTTCTCCCTGCCCACCAAATCCTCCTTGTTCCCCTAGATGGTTTTGCTTCTACTTTCATGCCATATACATATATATGATTGCATGTATTTATGTAAAATCTAGAAGCCACAAATGAGAGAAAAAATATATTTGTCTTCCTGAGACTAGCTTAATTCACCTAAGATGATTATTGCCAGTTGCATCCACTGTCCTGAAAATGACATAACTTTGTTCTATATGGCTAAAAGAAATTCCATTGTATGTATACATACCACATTTTCCTTCCCCATTCCTCTGCTGTTGGGCATCTAGGTTGGCTCCATAATTTAGCTATAGTGCTGCAATAAACATTAATATGAAGTGTCTCTGTGACATGTTGACTTGGAGTCCTCTGGATCGATATAGGAGTAATCTAATCTTTGGGGCCAAACTACTTGAAATCCTGCATACTGTTCCCTGGTTAGCAGCTGGAAAGTTAGCTGGAACACTGGTTAGCAGCTGGAAAGTTAGCTGGCAGGTCTGGATGTCCTTCAAGTAGCTGTGGCCTGGACTATCTGGTCAGCAGGCAGATCTGCTGAGGGAACTGGGCCATACACAGACACATCTTAGTCTCTCTCTCTCTCTCTCTCTCTCTCTCTCTCTCTCTCTCTCTCTCTCTCTCTCTCTCTGTCAGTGTGGGGTGTTTGTGTGTGTGTGTGTGTGTGTGTGTGTGTGTGTGTGTAAAGCAGAAGTAGACATCAGGTATCTTCCTCTGTTACTCTCTGCCTCACTTTTGAGACAAAGTATGTCACTGAACTTGGAACTGGTCATTTTGGTTAGACTGGCTGGCCATCAAGCACCTGGGATCTGCCCATCTCCTTTTCAACCCCTGCACTGGGCTTACAGATCCAGATTGTTAGACATGGCTTTTATGTGGATGCTGGGGATGTGAACTTAGTTTGAAAAGCAAGCACTTTACTCTTGAGCCACCTCCCCAGCCCTTACTTGCATCCCTATTTGCACCATGTTTAAGGTTCTCTGAGAGAGATAGCATGCCAGAAACTCAAAGAAATTACATGGTAGATGCACTCTATCCTGGAGAATATCCAAGGAACTAGGAGAACCATTCGAAGCAGCAGAAATTTGAGTGGTGATTTGAGGGTATAGGTGTTTCATTGAGGGCACCTTTGAGTACTATTTCAAACCCCAGAATCATGACAGTCTCTGGGCTCTGGTCCTTGACCTGGCTTGTTCTAAGTCAACTCTAAGATTTTGCTGCCTAAGTGAGTCTTGGGTTCACTGACAGTGAGAAATACAACCACTATGAGGAACAGAAAGCTGTGCCTCTGCCAGGCACACATGTTCTTCTGTAGGGAACTCCTAAGTGTCGTTATTCTTTTTCTTATTTTGATGCAAGACAAATGCTGACAAAGGAACATAAGAAGAAAGGAGGAAGAGGAAGAAGGAATGGAAGAAGGAAGGAAGGAAGGAAGGGTTTATTTGGCCGCCAGCTTTGAGGTGCGGCACAGTCATCATGCGCAGGGAAGGCACTGGGGCAGGAGCTTGGGGCAGCTGGCTGTGTCACAGCTGCTGGTGCTCAGCTCACTTTCTTTTTTTTAATTCTGTCGTGACCAGCCCCATAGAAATGGTGCCACCGCACACTTAACGATGTGGGTATTCCTAGGGCTTGGAGAGTGGCACAGTGGTTGAGCTCTGACTGCTCTTCAGAGGACTCAGGTATTGATCCCCAGCACCCACATGGCGGCTGAGAACCGTCCTTTTACCCAGTTCCAGGGGGAATTGCCCCTCTAGCTCATATTACTGGTAAAAAAAAAAAAAAAAAAAAAAGAAAAAAAGAAAAAACAAAAGTGGGTCTTCCCACTTCCATGAACACAATGAAGAAATTCCCTCTCATACATGCCCAGATGTTTGTCTCTCAGGTGGTTCTAGATCCTCTCCAGCTAACAATCAGTGATTTTAAAAATTTATTGAGGCTTTTGTACAAGAGTTCCTAATCAAATTTTGACCCCTCCCCCACCTACACCCCTCAAGCCTCCCATCAGACCTCCTGTATTCTGCCATATGTGTTAAGTCCTGTCCAATCAAGCATTTGTACCTGGATGTCCATCAGTGCAAATTCATCCACGGGAGTCTAGTCAGCCTCTCTTGGGATTGTAAGTAAGGCCAACTCTTCCTCATCCAGTAGTAATTAGTCTCCAATAGTTCTCAGTCTAGGGCCAACCCAACACCCATTTCTCTCCATGGTGGGCCTTTGTCTGATTGAGTTGGCATGGCTCCTGTTCTCATTGCCACCGTTGTCACCAGTTCACATGTGCAAGCTTCCAGTGGCCTGAAAGCCTCTGCTTCCGTATGTTCGTGCTGTGGCTCTTACCATCTTTCTGCCCTCTCTTCTGCAATGGTCCCCGAGCCATGGGTGGGTGAGGTTTAATATAGAGGTCCTATCCAGGGACACGCACTCTGTAGACTCTTATTCTTTAAAACTTGGGCAGTTGTGGCCTTCTGTGTGTATCACACTCTGTTGTATAAGGAAGCTTCATGGGTGAGAGTTGAGGGATGCACTAGTTTTCTCTCTACCCACAATTCTGCTATATGCCATGATCCTTAGGACTAGAGGTTCAACTGCAGATACATCATCTAGGCCTGAGCATCTCTCAGACATTTATTCTCTGTTGACCAGTTGTGGGATTCTGCAGTAGACTCCATCTGTTGCAAAAAGAAGCTTCTTTGATGAGTGGTGTATACTTGTCAGAGTCCTAGGTGGGCAGTCTGTCATCAGATCAGGGGTCAGGGAAAGATGGAGGTGGGACACACTTGAGGAGGTACTTAGCAAACAAAGCTAGGGGGGCTAGCTAGTCTGGGTTAGGAAGCTAGTCCAGAGGTCTGAGGCAGAGGAATTGGAGCAGGCCAGAGACAACAAGAAAGAATACTGTGGGGAGCTGTGGACAGGGTTTCTTACCTAACCGTTATTGAACCTCCCTCCCTCCTTCCCTCCCTCCCTCCCTCCCTCCCTCCCTTCCTTCCTTCCTTCCTTCCTGCAACCTGATTTTGTTCAGGTATTCCGCACCCCTCCAGACTCCACACATGAAGGAGGGATGGGTTTCTCATTGGCCTAAAACTCATTGATTCACTAGAATGGCTGGCCATTGAGTCCCAAGGATTCTCCTGTCGCTCCACGTCCTCCCAGTACTGGAATTACAAGGGCATGCTATCCTGCCTGGCATGTTTGCATGGGCTCTGGGGAATCAGTAGCTCTGTTTGTATACTTGTGCTTGCAAAGCAAAGTACTTTACGACACTGAGCCTATCTCCTCGCCTTCTCAATAGAGCTTTTTCATTTAACCAGCACCTTCTACATTTACAAGTCATTGTTGGGAGTTATTGTCAAAAACCCAACCCAGACCAACCCACAACCCACAAACGAACAGGAACAAAAACAAACACCACACAAAAAAAAACCATAAACCATTAGTATGCACTGAGAGATGGGTCAGTGGTTAGAGCAATTATTGCTCCTCCAGAAGAACTAAGTTCAGTTCCAGCACACAGTCTATAAATCCAATTCTGAGTATCTGTTGCACTTCCAACTTATCTGGCCTCTGTTTGGTAACCAGAACATGAATGTGGCACACATCTACATACATGCAAGGTAAAACATTAAGTTATGCTAAAATAAAATAAAATGTTTTTTTAAAAGACATCTCAGGATCTTTATCCTGAGATTATATCTAAAGGAGTCTTTGCTAATAAGGTTTCTCGAGATGGCTTAGTGTTAAGACTACTTATTGGGCGCTCTTGCAAAGGACCGTGGTTCGATTCCCACACCCACATGTCAGCTGCACACTTATCTGTAATCTAACTCAGTTCCAGGTGAATTAATATGCCTCTATCTGACATCCTTGGCTGTAAATTGCCCAACATGGTGCATTTTTACATGTGTTGCAGGCAAAACACTCATACAGGTACAAATAAAAAGAATTTAAATAAGTACAAATAAAAATAAAACTCCCGCCAACACTGTTGTTATTTCATGTTACTGGGCGTTGACTCTAAGCCTTGGTGCTAGACAAATACTCTACCTCAGCTGCTGCATTATTTTTATTTCTGTATTAACTCTTGAACATTTTTCTTCTATGGTTTATAATCCATTAATACCAGTTCTTTTCCCTCAGGATTGTACCAAAGATTTAGATTATAAGCAACCTTCTTTGAGTTGTGCCCCCTGTGCTGGTGGTACTCCGTTTTTCTCTAGCGCACCGCTGCTGCTGGTCACAGGTGCCCCAGGGTCATTTGTAACTTTCTTTACCCATCTTCTGGAACAAAGTATTACATAAGAGCCCTGCCTGGTCTATTGGAGAAAGGCCCTGTGAAGGTGAGATCTAGGTATTAGGCAGACTTAACTTAGCTGAAAGATCACGCAGACCTGAGCTCATAGCCTCATTGCTTAGGAAGGGGGTGCAGATTGTGCTGGGAGCAGAGGAGAGGCAGAAGGACCGACACATTCTGGGTCAGGGCAGGTTGCTTCTAGTTCCTGGGCTAGGAGCACATGTTGGGAGCACCCTCCCATACTGTGCCATGCAGAGGAACATAGACTTAGCACAGCCACCCCTCTAGTTCAGGGACTCCACACAGAGTTGATCTTTAGAGCACTCCAGGGGTTGAAGTTAAGGCTTTTTTTTTTTTTTTTTTTTTTTTGGAAAAGGTGCTTGTCGCCAAGCCCTATGACCTAAGTGCAATTCCCAGGACCCACAGGTATAGAGAGCCAGCTCCTCCAAGTTGTCCTCTGACCTCCACATGTGTGTCCTGGCGTGTACACCCACACAAAATAAATGCATAAATGGCAGTGTAAGAATAAAAAAGAGAAAAGATCCACCTTTTCTGTTTTTTTTTCCTTTGACAGTGTCTATATTTGTTTCCATTTCTCACACCAAAGAACCAGCAAAAGATGTTGAGGGACTGCTCACACAGTGGGGTCTAATCTCATGGGGGTCTTATACAGTGGAGTCCACTTTCCACAGGAAATTTGGAGGGGAGTCCAACTAATGCTTTAGTTCCCAGTCATGAGATTCTTGTAGCTCAGAGGGAGAGTACCCAAGAGGTCTGGGGCATGGCATGGGAACTCTCCTGTTCCCACCACAGTGGAAAACAACAACAACAACAAAATAAACTCAGGGCTGGGAGATGGCTCAGTTGGTAAAGTGTTCAAAGCACAAGCACAAGAACCTGAGTTTGATCCCCAGCACCCATGTAGAAAAACCAGGGATGGTAGCACAGGGTTACAATTCCAGGGTTGGGAAGTGATGTGGGGGTGGGGGATCCCTGAAGCTCACTGCCCAGCTAGTCTTTCTGAGAATTCTAGAATACTGAGAGACCTTTTTAAAAATACCTGATGGGCTTCTGAGGAATGACATCTGAAGATGACCTTTGGCCTTTGCACATGTGCACATATTCACCTGCACCCACACTCACACGCATACTGCACATAATGAACACATCTGCATATACATATATGCACAAAACAAAGTAAGATATTTTTTTTTTGGTCTTTTCGAGACAGGGTCTCCCTGTAGCCCCAGCTGTCCTGGAACTCACTCTGTAGACCAGGCTGTCCTTGAACTCACAAAGATTCACTTGCCTCTGCCTCCCAAGTGCTAGGATTAAAGGCGAGTGCCACCACGCCCAGCTGATATTCATTTATTTATTTATTTATATTTTTTTATTTTTTATGTGTACTATCTGCATGTAGGTTTGTGCATCCGTGTCATGCTATGCCACGGAGGTCAGAATAGGGTCTCAGATTCCCCTGGAACTGGAGTTCTCCTGGAATTGGAGTTACAGACGGTTTTCAGCTGCCATGTGGGTGCTGGGGATCGAACCCGGGTCCTCTGCAAGAGCAGTTGGTGCTCTTAACCGCTAGGCTATCTCTCCAGCCCCTGATATTCATTTTTAATATGCAACAACCTACACCACGGAAGCACAGAACCGTCTTGTAAGTGGCATTCTATTTTCTCTGCTACACAGCTTACTTCCTGACAGCTTTATTTCACAACATACAGTGAAAGAATCAGTACCTTCAGTTTGAAAAAAACTGGGCAACCTCTATTGTATAAATGGAGAAACTGAGGCCCTAACAAGGGGAATGAGTGCCCAAATGTGGCTGAATTTTTCAGGATACATTTGCTAAAGACCTTTAAAACAATACTACATTTTTACTATCACTGAGAGTGAATTAGGCTTAAATAACAAGGAATGATTTATTTGTGTGTGTGTGTGTGTGTGTATGAGAGTGTGTGTGTGTGTGTGTGTGTGTGTGTGTGTGTGTTGCTGGAGATAGAACCTAGGCCTTATGCATGCTAGGCAAGTGCCTGCCACTGAGATACACCTCCAGCCTGTTGTTTTTGGACAGGGTCTTACTGCACAGATCTGGTCTGGCCCCAAACTTGGTATCCTCCTTTCTTAGCCTCCCGCGTGCTGGGATTACAGGAGTGTACTCACCCTCCTGGGCTGAATTGGTTTAATTAATTAATTAATTAATTAATTAAATGTGTATTTTTTTATGTTATGCATCTATGTAAGTGCATCCATGTCATGCAGTGCCTGCAGAAGACAGAAGACAGTGTCGGATCTCCTGGAACTGGAGTTATGAATGGGTGCTGGGATAAGAACCCAGGTCCTCTGCAAAAGCAGGCAGTGATCTTAACTACTAAGCCATCTCTCTAGCCCCTTGTTTTGTTTTGAGACACCATCTCTCTGTAGTTCTGGTTAGCCTGGAACTTGCTATAAACCAGACTGGCTTCAATTTCACAGAGATCTGCCTTGCCTGCCTGTGCCTCCTGAGTGGTGGGATTAAAAGTATGGACCACACACCTGGTTGACTTAGATTTTGTTATAATAATGCAGTACAGTTACATACATGTAGGCAATACACTCATACACATAAAATAACAAATAATAGTAGTAATATTAAAATATGATTACTTCAGCAAAGATATCTTCCTAAGCCCATTTTTTCCTGATGATGTAACAGACTGAAACCTGCCTCCTTAAGTTGTAGTGTGCCTCAGAAAACCTCCATCCCAAAACTCACTATTAGCAGAGCCCTAAGTCTTTGGAAACTTGTTCCAGAAGCCTACAGGATGAGGTGCACTCGAACTTTCCACAGTGGACGAGCAGGCCAGGGAAGACCTGGAGTCTGGTCACTGCCTCCCAGCCCAAGTGGAGTTTAACCTCAGTACATAGTGTAAAGGTGTGGCTTAGTGGCCTTCAATTCCATCTCTCCTAAGAGGGCCCCATATCCCTTTGAGCAATGGGGTACCAGAGAAATGCTTCTGGATGGTGGGAGGATTGACAACCAGATTTTGACCATCTACACGGACTCATACAATTCCTGTAGCCAGCAGGAAACTGGGTCAAAATAGACACCTTGCTTGCTCTCATAAGTTCTTGTAAGACACCTATTGAGTGACTCAGGCATCCAATAGGGAGGCTGGGCTTCCAGCCAGTGTTCATGGTGGGAGGAGGCAGGGCTGGTGCAGCAGGACAGCTGCACTCACTTGCACTGAGATCTTCCTACCCTTTATAATGGGAACACTTGGTCCTGACATTGGAGAGAATTCTACAGACTTCCATCCTCTCCCTGAGAGATTTCCCTGAAGAACTCAGGATAGGGTAGGCATTGCAAAAGGACCACGTGGTCAGAAAGTATACAGGGCTTTGAATCTTGGAGGCCAAGGTTCAAGTCCTGCTTCTTTGTATAATTATGCATTACTTTAGTGAAGATAAACTTTGCCTGGGACTAAAGTTTCACGTTTGTCAAAGGGAGGGAATGGGATCTGTGTAAACCAATAGTATACAAACTGTACTGTAAGACTTCACGTAACATCATCTCACATTCTCCTTTTATGAAGTCAGAAACATTGAGTGACCTGCCCAAATCTGCCAAAGCACAGAGCCAGGAGCCTGGTTTGCTTGTTCCCTTTGGATCTCTGCAGGCAGGTGAGAAGCTGGGAGCTGGAGCGGGTCCAGCTGGGAATTCCACAGCCAGGAGGGCCAGGCCACCACACCCACCTGGAACCAATGAATGTGTGAGCCAGGCCCAGAGGCCCTTGTGCCCAGAGATGAGTCACCCTGGCCCTCTGCAGCACCGACCCCTCCTCCCTGCCTGTTCTTGGGCCAAGGCCTGGTTGCCGAGCAGCGAGACATAACATATATAAATAAAATGCAGCTTTTTGCTGCAGGAGGGAGGCCTGGTGTCTTCTCAATGCCCCCGTCCATCTCTCAACCTGCCCCTCTACCAGCTTTCTCAGGTTTGCTTGGTTTGATGCATAAAATCCTCACTGGGACAACCAGTGGTGGACTCCCACCCGTGGATGCAGGGTTCTTTAAGCACCCAGCTAGATAAGGTCCCTGCAGGATGGTGCTGAAGGGGCTGGCCTCGGTAGGCATGCTGGACTTCACCACCTGGGTGGCTGGGTGAGGGCAGTTTTGTCTGGCATGACTGCCTGACCCTGAATCAGGATGGTAGGAAGTGCCCCAGGGTTGTGCAGGGAAGTGGCACCCACTTCTCAGGCATGGGTGGGGCTTTTATTGTCCAGGGGGTACCTGACAGCAGAGATGCCCTCCACCAGAACTGCACTTTTCATCTTATGCCTTATGTGACAGGTAACTCATTTTCTTTAGATGCAGAATGTCTGAAAGTGTGGCTCCCCTGGGTGGGCCCTACCTGCATGCTACTGCAGACAGACATACATGCGGTCAGGATCACTAGTTCCAGAGCTTCTCTGGGAAGGCACTGAACTTTGGGCTGTGTAGATAGCACTCAATTCATCTTCACAATGACTCTGCAATATAGGCTTTGTGTGTGTTGGGGCGAGGGTGCCGTTCAACTTTACCGTGCCTTAATTTACAGCATAAGGACTGGTTTTGGTATACAAGTTGATGAGTTTTGACACCACAGCCTTCATGACAGAGAACACTGCCATTCCTATAGAAGGATTTCCCCATCGTCCTTCCTAGATCACCTACCCAGGACCCCTGGCTATAGGTTTTACTTTTACAAGAATTTAATGTATGTGAAGTTATATAAGATGTAATCTTTTTTTCTGATTTCTTTTCACTTAACACAATATGCTTAATTTGTTGGTTTTAAAATATTTTTATTACATTTTATTTGTTTATTACTTTTTATATATTTATTTATGGTGTGTGTGTGTGTGTGTGTGTGTGTGTCTCCATTCAAGAGTCAGTCTCTCCAGGCATGGTGGTACAGGCCTTTAATCCCAGCACTCCAGAGGCAGAGGAAGGCGGATCCCTGTTCAAGGCCAGCCTGGTCTACAAAGCAAATTCCAGGCTAGCTGGGGCTACAGGGAGACTATCTCAAAAAAAACAAAAAAAAAAAAAAAAAAAAAAGAGTCAGTCTCTTTTTCTACCATGATATGGGTCACAAGGATTAACTCAGGTCATCAGGCTTGGTGGCAAGTGCCATTACCTACTGAGCCATCTCAGGGGCCACAACATTTTTCAAATCCATTCATATTCTTATTGGTTTGTTCCTTTCTTTACCAGCCCATTGATGAATATTCAAATTACTTGGAGCTATAAGAATAAGAAGTAGAAGCACACAGGTTGTAGACATCTTCATTTCTCCTGAAGAAATAGTGGAGGAAATGCTGGTTCAAATGAGTCTTATTACCACCCCTAATCTAGAGACAAAAAGTTGACTTTAAGAAACATTAAGCAGCTGGGCAAAAATTCAAAGCCAATTCCTGGCCTTGACATCAGGAGTCCCCATATGAAAAATAAGGTTTTGTGGGTTTTTGTTTTTGTTTTTGAGTGAAAGGCTCTTCTTTGGTAAATAATTACTACATGTGGGCTGAATTCAAATTTGTAGTTTGCATACACAGACTGCCCCTGAGTGGAAGTTGCCAAGCACAGCATGTGCGTGGGCGGTTCTCAGAGGGCAACTCCACAGGCAGCTGAGGGAAGCCTGAGCTGCAGGTCTGCAGGGGCCAGGGTTTTTTGGTTTGCTTTATAAACATAGCATTTGCTAGTTGCATTCTTCTGTTAGAGCGAGTGTCTTAGTCTAGTTTTTCACTGCCATAACGCTACCTGAGGCTAGGTAATTTATAAAGCACAGAAATTTATTTGGCTCCTGTCGTGGCAGTTGGGAAGTCCCAAAGCTGCTGCCAGTGTCTGCTTGGCCTTTGGTGAAGGTGTCTCGTTGCATTATAACAGGGCAGAGTGTATGACAGGGTGAGACAGAGCACTGCGTTAACTCCGGTCTTTCTTCACTTATGCGTGCATGCGTGCGTGCGTGTGTGTGTGTGTGTGTGTGTGTGTGTGTGTGTACATGCTGATGTGAGGGTGTCTGTCTACATGTACATGTGCATGTGGAGGCCAGAGTTCAGGTTCAGGTGTTCTGGTGTCTTCTTTACTTGCTTCTCCACTTTAAACATTTTCTTAAGACAAGGTCCCATAAGCCCAGGCTGCTTTCAGACTTGTAGCTAAGGATGACCTTGAATTTCTGATCCTCCTGCCTTCACCTTCACAGAGTGCTGGGATTACATGCGTGAGTCACTGCACCTGGTTTATGTGGTGCTGGGAATTGAAACCAGGGCTATGTGCATGCTAAGCGAGCACTCTGCCAAACAAATTATGCTGCCAGCCCGGTGTCATTGTTTTAATGTTCAACATGGCCCAGATTTCACCAAAAGCAGTTCTAGGACACTAGCTTAATGTCCTTTGAGCAAGTCCTTGACTTTCTGAGTATTTCCTTTCTCTTGAGTGTAAAGAATTTCAAGGTCATGCATTTTTGTGCCAGCACTGGTCCCTTTCAGAAACCAAGACAGGGTGCTAGAAGAACTTGGTGCTGGGATGTCAGCTTCCAGCCACCTCAGGCTACAGGATTTTAAGACAGCAGGTTCAGGAAAGGGCCAGCAGGGAATCAGGAGTAAGTGCTCCAAGCTTATACATCTATAGACATTATTCAGCTTTTGCTGTGGCCTGAGTTATTATTCACAGCAAAGGTGCCAAGTGGGGGGCGGGTGGAGTAGGGGAAATGTGGAGAGGAAGAGTGATTTCAGGTGCTCCATGGACCTGAGCCTCCCATGGAGATGGAAATCTACACTCTTCAAAGCTACTTGGTTGGCTGGCTATGAGCAAAGAACTAGGGTGACTGTGGGGGGGGGGATGCCTCACCCTGCAGGGCTATAGGCAGAGTCTATACTCCCTGAGAACTGTGGTTCTTTCTGGTCTGGCCTGATGTTTTCTACTCTGCTGGGGTGGGGGAGCACTGAGCCTCCTCTGGACAGTGGATGGGGACAAGTGCTACCTGTCATGAGAGCTTTATCCTCTCTTCCCTTACCCAGCTGGTCTCTAGCACAGTCTGGAGGACAGAATGCCCTTTTTTTCTTCCAGAAATCCAAGGAACACTCTGGTGCTCTTCTTAGAGCCACCTGGCCTATGGTGTGTGAAGGAGGTGCAGGGAGCATAGCCATGCGTGCTCTGGTCCAGAGGGATTGTGTACTTGGTGTCCTGTTGCCTCTCAGGACACTGTCCTCAGAATCAACCACGATGGCCTGTGATAAAGGAACAGTTCTAACATCTGTGACTTGACTTCCAGCCATGATTCTAGAAGGTTCTACATCATTCTCAGTTGTATGTGATGCACATACATGAACACAAATACCTACATCACACCCCTATGCACAAAGACAAAAAAAAACCCTGAAAGGAGAGGAGAGTCCTAATGACTTGTACCTTTTAAATACTCACCACCTCTCAGTACTGTTACACTAATTTATTTATTTATTTATTTATTTATTTATTTATTTATTTATATTTATCTTTTTGAGACAGAGTCTCCCTGTAGCCCCAGCTTGCCTGGAACTCAGTAGACCAGGCTTACCTTGAACTCACAGAGATCTGCCTGCCTCTGCCTCCCAAGGGCTGGGATTAAAGGTATGTGCCACCACACCTGGCCATGTTATGCTAATATTTAAATTTGATATTCAAGCTATAGTGTTTCAGGAACTTTGTGCAGAGATGGGACATGGGGGCTTTTCTTGCAGAAGGCAGTTTTGCTTGTGCTGGGACTGACTCAGTGGATCCGTATGTGTATACCAACTGAGCCCCCGGCATGGTAAGGTTTTGCCTTATCACTCTAGCCCCTTTATCTCCCTTACATGGTAACATGCACTCTGGTTGGGTACTCCAAGGCTTCAGAGTACAGGAAGGTGACCAGTCTATGCATCCATGCATTGCACTGAGTAGACCGTATTTTCTCTGTTCTCTCCTTTTCTGGCCTCCAAGGAACTCCTATCACAGTAGCACCCATTCGGGCCCTCTAAACTCACATCCTTCTTACAATGCAAAATATGATCTTTCCATCCCTGTAGTTACAAAGTCTTAAACTCATTCCAACACTAACTTGAAGTCCAGAGTCCAAGGTTTCATGTGTAATTGTATTAATCCAAATCAGGTGTCCAATATATAATGGTGGGACAGCAACAGTGGCCATTACTATTCCAAAAGGCAAAGAAAGGAATATTTGACCCCCAAACAAGTCTCTAATCCAATAGGGTAGACATGAATCTTGAAACTGGAAGATAGTTTTCCCCTCCCTATGGTACCTTCTAGGTGCTGGGATTGGAGCTGGGCCTCTGAAGTCTCAGGCAACTCTACTCCCAGGGCTTTGCTGGACTCGGCTCTCTTGGGTTGTCTGGGGTTGGAACTGTATATAAGTGCCTGTGGTTTTCCCAGGTGGGCACTGGACCCCACTAGTACCCCCATCATTCTGAGGTATCAGTGTCTCAGCAACAGTCCTATTTTTGAAGTTCCCCAGGGCATGCATTGCTCTATCAAGGATTTTACACAGTGGTACTCCCCCTGGGCTTCCAAGCTGTTCCTTACATCCTTTGAAATTTGAGTGGAGACCACCATGCCTCCTTAGCTCTTGGATTTGGCACAGCATACAGAATTGGCATCATTCAGATGTGGGCACTGGCAGCACCCAGCTACTTTCTCCTATATTTGGGCTGCCTACACCACAACTGGAGAAGCTCAGTGATATACTGAGATTTGGGGAGCTGAGTCCTAGGCGCCTCAAGGCAGTGAGCTCTTCTGCAATTACAGCTCTGTAATTCTGATGGGAGGAGAATTCTTGAAGATGTCTGAAGTGCTTTGAGGGTCTCTTCTGACTTTCCTGGTGAACAAGAGCACCTGTCTTTCATACTTTTTTAAAAAATTTTATTTCTGTATGTGTATGAATGTACTGTCTGCATGCAGGTTTGTGCACCCGTGTGGTGCAATGCCATGGAGGTCAGAAGAGGGCGTTGGATTCCCCTGGAACTGGAGTTCTCCTGGAATTGGAGTTTCAGATGGTTCTCGGCCGCCATGTGGGTGCTGGGGATTGAACCCGGGTCCTCTGCAAGAGCGGTCGGCGCTCTTAACCGCTAGGCCATCTCTCCAGTCATACTTTCTAACAAAGAGTCATTTGGGCCACACTCTGCATTGTCTGTTGAACTTACTTTCACTCCTTACATGCCAGGCTGCATAGTTTCAAAATTTCCCTTTAATTATAAATTCCATTTTTAGGTCATTCCTTTGCTCTCATATCTCAGCATAAGTGGTTAAAAGCAACCATACAGGACCAGAAAGATAGTTTCGCAAATATGATAACCTAAATTCAAGCCCCAGAACCCAGGTAAATTTTTTTAAATGAAAAATCTGGGTGTGGTGGTATACAATTGTAGCCCGAGCCCTGGGGAGGTGGAGATAGGCAGATCCCCGGGCTCACTGGCCACCACAATAGCCTACTTTGGGGAGCTCCAGGCCCTGTACCAAAAAAGCATGGACAGTGCCTAAAGAATGACACTTGGGGTTATCTTCTGGCCTCCATGTGCAGCCATGCACATATGAAGACACATATACACCCCCCGAAGTAGCCATATAATCCTTCCATAGTTTGCTTAGAAATTTCTTCTGCCAACATAGTTTTATCTTCTATAAAATTCAGGGCACATGATACAGCCATGTTCTTATTCGTATTTAACAAGGGAGGCTTTACCACCTGTTTCCACTCTGGTATTCATTTCCATCTGGGACCTCATCAGACTGGTTTCTACTGTCCATATTTCCTTCAGCATTCTACTCACAACCACTGAAATAATCCCTCTTGTGAGCTACATCAGAATTGTCCTCAATGTTCCATTTACAGCATCTAGGGCCTTTCCTAACATGCTCATTTCCAAAGTTACCTCTGTATTTCCAGGTATGTTCATAAGTATAGCAACAAACCCAGTCTTTGGTGACACTTTTTGGTCTTACTCAGTTTTCTGTTGTTATAACAGAATATAGAATAAAATAAATAAATGTTGGCTCATGGCTATAGAGGCTGAGAAAGGCAAGAATGTTGTGCCTGCATTTGCTTAGTATCCAGAAAGGCCATGAGGAAGAGCATCTAGGCATATGCAGGAGAGGAGAAGTGACAAAGCTGGCCAAGTCCTTTTAGCACTCTGCTCCCATGATTACTAACCCACTCTGGAAGGATGTTAATCATTCATTCATTCATTCATTCATTCATTCATTCATGTGAAGCCCATATTACCAAAATACTTGTAAAAGGGTCTAAGACCTCTTAATACTTGGCAGTTAAATGTCTATGGGTTTTGGCAGGGGCAAAACAAATCCATACCCTAGCATATACCCAGAAACTTCCTATATATTCCCAAAATACCATTTCTTGGACAAAAATCACTGTGGTTTTTGTTGTTTTTAAAATCAGATTTACCCTATGTTTTATGACACTAAAAGCATGTCCATATTCCACCTTCTTTAGGAATAATCATAATAGATGTGCCATTAATCATTTAGCCACCATAGCATATGGAGTCCCAGTCAATCTCCCTAAGTCCATCCTCTATGCCTTTCTCCGACAACACTGAAGATCTTGCCTACTGGTGTACCTAGCCCATGTAACCCTTAGTATTGTGAACACAATGGATCTTAATCTTCTCATTAAATTCTGTGACTAAGCTGACTTTAGTAGAATATTATCCAGATAAGCCTGATCTAATCATATAACATGTGATTTATTTTTAACTCAATTATTATTATTTTGTAGCACTTGGTATCAAGCCCAGGGCTTTGCAAATGGTAGAGAAAGGGCTATACCAGATATCCATACCCCTAATCACATGAACTCTACAAACACAATTGTCTTTGCCTGGTAGCAAAAGAGAAAGTAAAAGATTCAACATTCAAAACATTCTCTGTTGCTGGCTCTGTTGCTAGAGAGGACAGAGGAACTAGGATTTGGGGACTTGGGGAGCCAAAAGCAGTCCCAGGAAATAGGGGCCTCAATTCTATACCTACAGTGGACTGAGTTCTGCCACCACGGTGGAACAAGAAAGAGGACTTTCCCCCGGTGCTTTCAGATGAGAACTTGGTCCACTGGGAATCTCGATTTTAGCTTTGTGACACTTTGAGGAGAGGTCTGGCCATTCCCTATGGGAAATTCTCAACTCGGGATCAACATGTATTGATTAAAATCACTAAGTCTAGGGCTGGAGCTATGGCTCAGTTGTTAAGAGCATTGGATGATCTAGCAGAAGACCCGGGGTTGGTTTCCAGTACCCACATGTCAGGTAACAACCTTCTGTCACTCTTAGTTACAGGGAATCCAAACCCTCTTCTGATCTCCATGGGCATTGCATGCATATGGTACATTTATATACATGCATGTAAAACTCACGCACATAAAATGAAAATAAACAAAATTTAAAATTCCAGTGTTTTTTTAAAAGATGGAATCTCTATATGTAACAATGGCTGATCTTAAACTTTCAATTCTGTCACCTCATCCTTCTGAGTAGCTGGCATTACAGGTGTATCTGGGTAGCTGGGATTACAGGCAGTCCATGGTAGCTTATCATACTCAAGACTCAGGAATGATGCCACCTGTTTGAGGCCTCCCCCTACTTCTTCAGGCACACCTGTAACATCTTTCTTTCCTGTGCTGTGTCTGTCACTTGGTACCCCCGTTACAGTGCAAGTCACCCTGTATTATAATCTTTTCTGTATCTCTGCCTCCTCACAAAGTGGGAACTAGGTTGCATTATTATGACAATCTGAGACCCAGTAGGAAGACTAAATGTAATCACTGAATTAAGGTCTCATCAAGAAAACAGCCCTAGGGGCTGTGGAGATGGCTCAGTGATTAAGAGAAAGTACTGCTTTTGCTGAGGACCTGAATTTGGTTGCCAGCACTCAAGTCCTGGGGTTTACAACCATCTGTAACTCTTTTTTTTTTTTTAATTTTTATTGATGGTTTGTGCATTTTATACATCATTTTCCAATTCAGATCAGGCATATTTCCCTTTCCCTTCCCCCCCACCCCCACCCCATCCCAGATCATGTATTCTGCCATAACTGTCCTGCATCTTTCAGGTTTTTTTTTTTTCATTTTTTAGCTATAAGTGATAATCCATGAGTATAAGCATCCTTCGTGCAAAACCAATCTATAGACTGTTGTGCCCAAACCCCCACAGTCCCACCATTCAGTGGAGGTTGACAGGTTGTTTGTTCAATCAAGTTGATCAAATGAGTGTCCAGACTACATAGCTGTAGTTTCACCGTTCACCCCAATCGCAGCCTTTACATTCTACCACGCCCCCTCTTCCGCAGATTGTTCCCTAGGCTTAGAAAAGGGGCACAGGTGGATGAGAAGTAAAACTGTCCTCTCTCTCTGGAGCTGTTGACTTGGATTCTGGTCAATTCTGGCTGTTTCCTTTCATGGGCTGACAGTTTGTTCAGGAATAACCTTTTGATCCTACTAATGAAGCACAAGCAATTAGATATATAGGTATTTAAGCAGCACTAATAGTTATGGTAGGTTACTTTGGCATAGACACATATGTTTGGATGATATGTTAATTCATGAATTACATTTTTACCCCCTGATAAATATAACAGGGTCTTACTGTGGCTTATGACATCTCCTAACCTGTAGAGGATGTAGGCTTGTGGCATCAGCCATGGGTTATTCCTCCAAGGAGAGAGCCAACAGCCAATTAGATTTGGGATATACAGGCACATGGCTGCCTCTGCTGCACAGTATTTCCAGGCAGGTGAAGTGTAGCTGGTGCTGATGGTGGAGTCTTGCTTGACTCAGGGAGACCCGTATTTGCTTTATTGGTTTAGTGGCTATTATAGAGGTAATCTCTTATAAAACTGGTAAAAATGCCTTCTTTAATTGACTAATAGACATAAGAACTGTGAAAAGGATTATACTCTGTTCAGAACCAAATATAATACTAAAATCCTTGGGCTATGCACTTAGGCAAAGTATATTAATGCAGGAGCTCTGACATCAGCAATGGATTGTTCTACCAGGGGGATGTTGGCCAGGGGATCCAAGGCCCCACAAAAGGTAAGGGCTCCTTGCCCCTAAGTTGGGATACCTGCAGGAGGAGAGGCGATAAGACCCTGCTGCCGAAGACCTGACGTTAACATGGGAGGGATGTATTGAGACCATCTGTAACTCTTAACCCCCACCTCTCTCAACAAAAAAGAAAACAAACATTTTAAAAGACCTAAGATCAGCTCTGGTGGGGTGGGGGGACAGAAAGGGGGGGAAGGTCTAGATTTGATTTATACTGTAATTTTGTATGAAATGAACAGAGCTTCAATAAAACATTGGCTTTGAAAAAAAATAAAAGACCTGAGATCAACAGTTTTTATTTTTTGAGATAGGATCTTACTATTCAGCTCAGGTCTGCCTATAGAGCATAAACTAGCCTTGAGTCCCAAGGATCTACCCTTCAGCTTCTCAGGGGATGGGATTATAGTTGTGCACCACCACACCTGCCCTTAATTTGTAATTGTGTATATTAAAATAACCAAAGAGGTCAATTAATATCTAAGGGGAAAAGTCACTAGTATAAATGATGAAGAGAAAGAATAGCTGTTGTAAACATATATACAGGGTTTCTAAGAAATCTTGAGATGGAGTCCTTTGGTGTAGCAGGTGAGAAAGGGAAGTAGAGTTAGCAAAGGTATAAAGATCTATCACTAGATTATGTGGTTAAAAAGACATTTAATGTCTGCTATGTGGTCAGGCCAGGAACTATGGAGAAAAGACAATTTAAGGATTTGAATACTATCTTAGCTCAATGAGGTGAAGTTCAGTGATAGAATGTCAAACCTGAGGTTCAACACTCTTAAATAAAAGTTAATTTTAGTTGTCCTCGTTAGTATAGTGGTGAGTATCCCCACCTGTCACGCAGGAGACCGGGGTTCGATTCCCCAACGGGGAGACGTGTTCTTTGCCGGGCGTGGTGGCACACGCCTTTAATCCTAGCACTTGGGAGGCAGAGGCAGGCGGATCTTTGTGAGTTCAAGGCCAGCCTGGTCTACAGAGGGAGTTCCAGGCCAGCTGGGACTACAGGGAGACCCTGTCTCGAAAAGACCAAAAAAAAAAAGTTAATTTTTTTTTGGGGGGGAGAGATGGCTCAGTGGTTAAGAGCACTGACTGCTCTTGCAGGGGTCGGGGGTTTGATTCCCAGCACCCACATGATGGCTATGAACTGTCTTAGGCCAGGCGTGATGGTGCTTGCCTTTAATCCCAGCACTCGGGAGACAGAAGCAGGCGATCTCTGTGAGTTCAAGGCCAGACTGGTCTACATAGTGAGCTCCAGGCCAGTTGGGACTAAAGGGAGACCTTGTCTCAAAATGACAAAAACCAACTAACCAAACAAAAAAAAGTTAATTTTTTAAAAAATATTTTATGCCGGGCATGGTGGCACATGCCTTTAATCCCAGCACTCGGGAGGCAGAGGCAGGTAGATTTTTGTGAGTTCAAGGCCAGCTTGGTCTACAGAGTGAGTTCCAGGACAGCTGGGGCTACAGGGAGACCCTGTCTCAAAAAGACAAAAAAAATTTATTTTTTATGTGTATGAATATATTGCCTGCATGTGTGTAAGTGCACCCATGTTGTACAATGCCTGCAGAGTCAGTTGGATCACCTGAAACTGGAGTTACAGATAGTTGTTATCTGCCAGGGGGGTGCTGGGAATTGAACCTAGGTCTTCTGCAAGAATAGCCAGTGCTCTTAATGGCTGAGCCATCTCTCCGGTTGCTCTTCCTCTTTTTAAAAACTGTTTATGTTTTTAGGCCTGGCTAGGTGGTGCAAGCCTTTAGTTCCGGCACTTGGGAAACAGATCTCTGTGAGTTCAAGGCCAGCCTGGTCTACATAGTGAGTTACAGGCTAGCTGGGGCTACATAGGGGGACCCTGTGTCAAAAAGATTTTTTAAAGTTTTTATTATTTTTTTTATTTATTTTTGTCTTTTTGAGACAGGGTCTCCCTGTAGCCCCAGCTGTCCTGGAAATCACTATGTAGACCAGGTTGGCCTTGAACTCACAGAGATCCAATTGCCTCTGCCTCCCAAGTGCTGGGATTAAAGGCATGCGCCACCACACCTGGAAAAAAATTATATTTTTATGTGTATGAGCATTTTTGCCTGCATGTATGAAAGTGCTCATGTGTGCAAGGCCCATGGAGACTGGAAGAGGGAGACGGATCCCCTGAATCTAGAGTTACTTATGGTTATGAGCCACCATGTGGGTGCTGAGAACTGAAACTGGCTTCTCTACAGCCAGGTGCTCTTAAGAGCCATCTTTTCAGCCCCACCCCCTCCTGCCTTTAAGGACTCTTCTGTGGCCATACAGATCTTAAAAAAATGTATTTATTTATTTATTTATTTATTTATTTATTTATTTATTTTTTGAGACACGGTCTCCTTGTAGCCACAGCTTGCCTGGGATTTACTATGTAGACCAGGCTGGCCTTGAACTCAGGGAGATTCACTTGACTCAACCTCACGAATGCCAGGATTATAGGCATGCACCACCACTACTGACACTTAAGATTTTACTAAATATTTTATTATCATCATGTTTGAGTGTATTTGTGAGTATACAGTATACCCATGTGGAGGCCAGAGGGTAACCTTTGGGAGTAATCTCCTTCCACCATGGGTTTGAGGATTAAATTCCAGACATCAGGGTTATGTGGCAAGGGCCTCTACCAGTCGAACCTTCTCACTGGCCCTTAAGAATCTTAAAAAAATAAAAATAAAAAAAGAATCTTAAAAGACTGCCTTGATTTTCTGCATATATAAGTTGAAAAGTCCTACTTTTTTAACAAATGGAAATAAACTGTTTTTCTTCCTTAGCTCATTTGGTGTACACTGTCTTGCTCCTCTGGAGTTGATATCTCTGTCAGTGGGTCTGTAATAATATTTGGCAGGGGACTCGGATGTTTTGATATTACACAACACTTTCCTTCGGTTCTTCCACATTGTTGCCAGGCCACCTCCCTTGACGGCTTGGGTCTCTTCTTACCTTAGGGCATAGTCCTATAGCTTTCATCTCTAAACTTCAAACGCTGGGGGTGGAATGGTGGCGTGCCACAAGCAGGAAGGGGGGATCAGACTGTACCCAGAACCGAGGAATGACAGGAAATTGTAAGGGCTATTGGAGGAGAGATGGGGCAGCTAATCAGAGTGGGGTAAAAATCTGCGCGCAGGTCACTCGATGGAGAGCCTCCGGGACGAGCCTGATTAGTGTGTATTTTACCTCGGGGGGGGGGCGGGGAGGCGATGGGGTCCAAGGAAATGGGTTCGGTGAGAGATTCCAGTAGCTCTGGGGTTAGGGGCGGGGAGTATCTCGTCAACTCGTCTCTGGGCGGAGGCTTCTACATCTTGTAAATTGGAAAAGTAATACAAGCGGTCCCAAACTGTAATGGGAGAACTGAACCGAAAACACAGAACTCCTGATACTATTAAGGCGGTAGGTTAACGCTAGATGGTGAAACGGCAGTAATTTCTAAAGTCCTTTACAGAATTCTTTTTTTTTTTTTTTAATTTTTTATTTATTTATTTATTTATTTTTATGTGTATGAATGTATTGTCTGCATGCAGGTCTGCGCACCCGTGTCGTGCGATGCCGCGGAGGTCAGAAGACGGTCTCGGATTCCCCTGGAACTGGAGTTCTCCTGGAACCGGAGTCACAGACGGTTCTCAGCCGCCATGTGGGTGCTGGGGATCGAACCCGGGTCCTCTGCAAGAGCGGTCGTCGCTCTTAACCGCTAGGCCATCCATTCTTATATGTGGAGGCAGAGCGTCGTCTTCTGACAACTTGTCTCGATTAGCAGCGGATCACTACGTCTCTGTGGTGCTGTGAGTCTGTGAGGAAACCAGTCCTCCCACCCTTCAGACACCTGGCATCTACACGCATGCGCAAAACTCAGAGGTCTCGGGTGCGTGCGCACCGTGTTCTTAGACAGCGCAGGCGCCTGAGCCAGGACGAGGGAACGTAACACCGCGAGTGGGCGGGGCTGCCGCGTGCGTGGGTGCAGCATACACTGCGCATGCGCCGATACGCTCGCCTTAGCCGAGAGCGCGGCTGCGGCGGTTCCGCTCGGAGCAGGAGGAGGGGTTGCGCGCACCCCAGCGAGCCGTCGTGACGTGCACCGCCGTGCTACGCCAGACATCACGGGTCGGTGTGTAGTGGCGGCCCGACAGCCCGCGCCTGACGAGGGTGGCTCGGCTTTTGGGGGTCGCGCGGCCAGCAGCGAGGACGACAGATAGCGGAGGTCCCGGCGACCCCGCCGCTCCTGCTTCGCTTCTTCCCGGGCCTCCAGCGGCGTGGCCAGCGATTTCCTTCTCGTCTGCCCAGCTTCCCCCGCGGGCCTCGGGGCTGCAGCGGGCAAGAAGCTCCGGAGAGGCCCTGGGCCGCGCGCCCGCCGTCCCGCGGGGCCTGGCTCCATGTGAAGGAGTCGGACCTGGCCCCCGGCCCGCGCCCGGCCCCTGCTGCGGCCCTCCGGCCCCCGGGGATCCCGCAAGGCACCGCTACCGGGGGCCGCGGTGACAAGCCTCGCGGGGGCGGAGGGGCGAGCTCGGCCCTCAGCTCGGCGAGTCCCGGCCGATCGGCGGGTAAGTGCTCCTGGCTCCCGGCGTCTGTGTGTGTGGCAGGGGCCCGGGGGGCGGGGATTCCGCTGGCGGGGATCGCTCTGCTCGGGGGAGGGCGGGCCTCAGGCACCCACCCCTCACCCCCCCCCACCCCGTTTTGGCGATTTGGGCTGGGAAACTGACCCTATTCCTCAGGGATGTTGTTTCTATCAGAATATTGCCGCTGATCGCTGATCGTAGGGAAGAAGCTGTGAGTCAAAAAAGTGCTTGTCTTTGCATTGTCAGTGTGGCAGTCTGCTGGTGAAGGTTGTTTCCCTCTTCTCCCATCCGACTCCCTGTTCCCTGCTTTGCGCTCTGTGCTTGTGCATCTCATCTTCCCAGCCCTGCGAGAGCAGGGCTTTACAGATGCAGAATTGAGGCAAAGTGAGATGAAGGTATAACTGCACAAGGTCAGGCTGGTGGTCATCGAGGAAGCCCTTGACTCAGAGGCAAATGTATTTCCGCAGGACTTTCTCCGTCTTGTGAAAATAAATATGCGAGAGAAATGAGAGTGGCTAGGCAGTTTGTTCCTGGGTGTAAATTCCTAACACCTAGGTAGATAGAGTTTACACTTACTAACGAAGGTTGTTGCATGAATTTTGCAGCCTTGTCCAGTCATTTTCTTTTTCAAAAACATTACTTATGAAAAAGTGGCTCCAAGCATCTTTTGACATGATAGGACTGTACAGAAAGCATTTTCTCAAAAGAAGAAATATATTTGATAAAGCTGCATATAAATTCTTTAGGTTACAGTTTTATTTTGTAGTTTGTTCTCGATGCATACAGGGAACTCACAGTTGGGTTATTTGCTTGAGATTTCCTTATTGCAAAATTTGTTGCTAGATTATGTGGCAATGTCAACACACTTAGTAATTTTGCATTGTCTTATGCAATATTTCCGAGTTTAATGTCAAAATTTAATGTGTAGAATATTAGAGAAGGTTATCTTTATTTTTTCATTTGTGCCTGGGTACTACTAATCAGTATTAAGCTAACTGAAAATTATCATTTTTAGCATTTTACTGTTCGATTAACCATGGGTTAGTGAATTAGAACTCTTTACGGAAGAAGTAATTAAAGCTTCATATAACTACAAATGTTTAGGAAACTTATTGATGCTCAATAATAATACATTGTAATGTCACTAGTATATTACACACTGAAGAAAATTTGTATCTGAATGTCTTCATGATATCTGTAGGGAAAAGGTCACATTACAGAGTTAACAGTTGTTGTTTGGTTAGAATGCATATGTTGAATCTGGGTGAATTAGGTTGAATTTGATGCCATTATAGATCTAGTCATGCTTTCCATGTTCTGTTTTGAGAGAACTAGCTGTTAAAGTCGTATTTTAGATTATATTAACCTTTTTATTTTTTATTTATTTTATTTTATTATTATTATTTTGGTCTTTTTGAGACAGGGTCTCCCTGTAGCCCCAGCTGTCCTGGAACTCACTCTGTAGACCAGGCTGGCCTTGAACTCACAAAGATCCGCCTGCCTCTGCCTCCCAAATGCTGGGATTAAAGGCGTGCGCCACCACGCCCGGCTCTATATTAACCTTTTCAATATTTTTATTATTTTTATTTTACGTATATGAGTGTATTGCCTGCGTGTAGGTAGGTGTGTGCACCTGTGTCGTACAGTGCCTTGGAAGGTCAGAAGAGGATGTCAGATCCCCTGGAACTGGAGTTATGGATGGTTGTTAGCTGCCATGTGGGTACTGGGAGTCTAACCCGGGTCCTCTACAAGAGCAGCCGGTGCTCTTGGACAGCCGAGCCATTTCTTCAGCCCTCAAATATTACATATTAAGATTGGATCTTTTAAGTGGTGTTTTAGATGAATTCTACCTTGTTTGTTGCTGCTAACGGGTAAAACCTGTATCTAGTAGATGCTGTATTAAAATGTAGTAATGTGTAGTGTGCTATTTCCTGCAGTCGGGCTTTAAGGTTGTTTCTTCCTCTCCACCACCCTCTTGGAGAATTGGAACTCTCTAGGTTCCTCCTTCAACTTTTTATTATGAAAAGGATATTAAGGATAAAGAAAATCCATCAATAGCAAACTGATGGCTGCTTTGCTTTTTGTTATCTGTTTACAGTTGTATTACTATACAGATATTTAAAGAAAGGATTCAAGGTTACATAATAATAACTTCTTTTTTCAGGTAGTAATAGTGTGGCTTGAACCAGGGCCTTGTGCATGCTCTACCACCCATGACATTCTTATTTTGTTTTACCTCCTTCAAGTTTTGTATCTTTTTAAAATGTCTGTTTGCTTTGTGTTCTGGTTCCTTTGGAATGTGTACCATTTTTTAGATTCAATCTCCATTATCTACATCTGTCATCATTTTTTTAATATGTTCATCTCTTTGGGTTTTTGTGTTTGTTTGTTTGTTTGTTTTGAGACAGAGTCTCACTCCAGCTGGCTTGGAACTCATAGAGATTGGCCTGCCTCTGCCTTTAATCCCAAATGCTGGGATTAAAAGTTATGTAAAGTCATGCTTCCCCTTGCCCAGCAATTTCCATCTCTTTATTTTGCATTCTAGTAGAGCTTCTTAGGTTTAACTTTCATACCACATTGATAGGTCTATTCTTTATAACCTTTCAAGACCAATTATGTATTTTTCATGTCAGGAATATTTGTTTTTTTATTATTTATTTGACTTAATTTTAAAAGTTAGCATACAAAGTAATAGGTTTCATTATAACAGTTTCATACATATGTCATTATACCTTGTTCTAATTCATCTCGCTCTTTCCCCCCTCTCCCCTTCCCTTTCTTCTCCAGATAGTACCCCCTTCTGCTTTCATGTAACATATTTATTGCTCTCACTCCCTAAGATTTCTTCTCCCCATCTAATGATTCATTTTATAGTGTGATAAAATACACGAGGCACAAGTGCTCAGACATACACAGTTTTAATTTGCTTTTCTGAGCCTGACCTATTTCGCTTAACATTAATGATGTCTGGTTCCATCCATTTTCCTGCAAGTGTCATGATTTCATTTTTATGGCTAAATCAAATTCCATTGTGTATGTGCACCACATTTCTTTATCTGTGGATTTGTTGGACATTTAAGCTGGTTCAAATTTCCTGAATATTCTTAATTTTTCAACAGTAAACCTGGATGTGCAAGTATCTATGTAGTTTGTTGATTTAAGTCCTTCAGGTATATATACCCAAATACTATAGCTGGTTCATATGGTAGCTCTATTTTAGTTTATTTGAGAAACCTCCATACTAGTTTCTATAATGGCTGTACATAAATTTACAGCTTTACTAGCTAGCATTGTTATTCTTTGTGTGTGTGTGTGTGTGTGTGTGTGTGTGTGTGTGTGTGTGAGAGAGAGAGAGAGAGAGAGAGAGAGAGAGAGAGAGAGAGAACACACGAGAGAGAACAGGAACCAAACCTGGGTCCTCTGGAAGAACAGCTGGTGCTCCTAATCACTGGGGGACCTCTCCAGCTCCACCTGCTTTCTCATACTCTTGTATAGTTCTGGCCCACATGCCTAAGGATGGCACTGCTAATAGCAGGCAAGTCCTCTATCAATTAGTAATTAAGAAAATGCCTCAGAGACATGCCCACTGGCTAATCTGATAGAGAGAATTCCTCAATTGAGATGCCCTCTTCTCATGTATGTCTGTTAAGTTGACAAAACTAACTGTAGTCCACTCCTTGTCAATTTTGACACACAAATCATAACCTTTCCTTTTTTTGTCCACAAGACCATAAGTTAATATTACAGTATAAAATACAACTTTAAAAGTTTAACAGTCTTGAGCCAAGCATGGTGGTGTATGACTTTAATCCCAGCAGAGGCAGAGGCAGCAGATCTCTGTAAGAATGAGGCCAGTCTGGTCTACATAGCAAGTTCCAGGCCAGCTGGGGTTATGGGGAGACCCTGTCTCAAAAAAAAAAAGTTTAACAGTCTTTAAAAGTTTAACACTTCGGCAGCACACATACTAAAATTGGAATGATACAGAGAAGATTAGCATGGCCCCTGTGCAAGGATGATATGCAAATTTGTGAAGCGTTCCATATTTTTAAGAAAAATTAAATCACAAAAAACAAGATGAATTCTGAGTCCTGGGTTGGATGCCCAACACCATAAGAAAAAAGAATAGTCAGAAGTGTTCATACTACAAGAATACATTATCCATTTAATTTTAATCATTACCTTTTATTATTTTACAATATATTTCAAAAAATCTCATTCTAGTTGCCTTAACTGCTCTATATGATCTGGAATGAAAGAATACTTAGAACATACAAACATCAAGCTGAAATACCTACTTGTTCTGAACCATTACTGTAAAAGCATTACGGTTTCTTAAATAAGACATGTGCTAATGCAAAATAAAATAAATCTGTTAAAAGAAGAAAAAAAAGTTTAACAGTAAAAAATCCAAAGTCTCCTTAACTTTGGGCTTCTGCAAAATCCTCAAATAAGTTACATACTTTCTTATTTGAAAGGGAAGAACCTGGACACAGTTACAATCAAAGCAAAGCAAATTCCCCCAAACTTAGGGTCTGTGTTCTGGTGCTTACATGATGTTCCAGGCTCGGTACCACCCCATAGCACGCACACAGCTTGTCTTTATAGACTCTGGGCAGCACTACTTCACATCTCCTGCATCTTTGGTAGGCATTCCATGCTCCTGGCAGCACCAGTATTCAGGGGTTTCCACTTCAACCAAGGCTGCACCTTCCCCAGTGGCTCCTTCCTGTTCCAAGCCTTGGCTTCTCCCTGTGAGCCCTTCAACTCTAGGGGTCTCCACTGCAACTGAAGCTGCACCTTTATCAATGGCTCTTACCTCTCTTTAAGCCCTCTCACCCAGTGCTAAGTCTCAGCAGCTCTCCATGACCTGTTCACTTCTGTAGCTTTCATACTGCCAAAACCAGTACTATGTGGAGGACTTTTGCACATTACCAAGTTTGGCTCCCAGATTGAAAGGCAGCCTTGGCCCCCTTGGGATCACAACTTCTTTCTGCTGACCCTGAGGAAAGATTCACTTTAATGATCCTGGTCTCTTATTAACCAGAGCTGATTTTCAGCCCCAGCCAACCAGCATCTATTGACCCAGTAATACAAAGGTTTCACACCGGTGCTTGTCTCATTAGTCACAACATTTCTCAGCCCCAGCTTACTGGAAACCATGTATTCTTAAAAAAAAAAAAAAAAAAAAAAAAAAAATCACACATATGGCCTCCATAGTCTTTGAGGGGCTCTTATACTTCTTATGAAACTTCAAACCAGGCCTCCATCTGTTGCATTTCTCTCAGCATTATCTTCCACAACAGCTCATTAAGCTTGGAGGACTCAAGTCTTCCACAACATGGTCAGGTCCATCACAGCAAGATCCCATTCTCTGGTACCAATTTCTGTTCTAGTTTGTTTTCTATTTTTGTGAGAAACAACACAATCAAAAGCAATTTGGGAATGCCAGAAGGAGGAGTTGGGTACCCTGGATTTGGAGTTAAGGTGGTTGTGAACTGCCCAATGTGGATGCTGGGAACCCAACTTTCCAGCCACATTGGTGTGTGTGTGTGTGTGTGTGTGTGTGTGTGTGTGTATGTTTCCAAGGTTGGCTTGAAACTTGCTGTGGAACCCAGGCTGGAGTTGAACCTTGAACTCATAATTTTCCTGTCTTTGTCTGGGGTGTTGTGGTCACAGACTGAGGCCAACGAACACAGCTTTACCATGAAATTTAGAACTTCTTTAAATTGGTTCTGTGACAGTTCTCTGCTTCCTAAGGAAATGTAGAATGCAAAATTTAATTTGCCAAATAAATTACATTTTGCCTAAAAATAGCAAATGATTAGTGGCTGGAGAGGTGAGTAAGAGCACTGGCTGTTCTTGCAGAGGACCCAGATTCCTTACCCAGCAACCACATGGCAGCTAACCAGCATCTCTAACTCCAGTTTCAGAGGATCTGATGCCCTCTTCTGACTTCTACAGGCATTGCATGACATGTGTACTTACATACATGCAGACAATACACTCATACACAATTAATTAAAAAAAAATCAAATAATAGCTGGGTGTGGTGGTGCATGCCTTTAATCCCAGCACTTGGGAGGCAGAGGCAGGCAGATCTCTGTGAATTCAAGGCCAGCCTGGTGTACATAATGAGTTCTAGGACAGCTGGGGCTCCAGAGAGACTGTGTCTCAAAAAGACCAGGGGGGGAAAAATCAAATGATAAAACATTTAAAAACTTGTATAAACTTGATAAGAGAAAGAAAGCAAATATGTTCTTGATGTAATGACCATCAGGAACACAGGCAGTATCAGATGTAGATCATGTTTTTTCTCTGAGGGCTGTTTAGGGGTGTTTGCAAGCAACTACCGTCTTATATGTGTGATCATTCAACCAATTTGAGGCTACAAAAGTTATTAAAAGGGCTAGCAAGATGGCCTAATAGGTAAAGGTGCCTGTCACCAGGCCTGACTACCTGAATTCAGTCCTCAGGACCCACATGGTGGAAGGAAAGAACCAACTCCCTAAACTTGTCCTCTGACTTCCCCATGCATGCTGTGCACGTGGTTGTACATGTGTACACAGACACACATAAGACATGAACACACACAAAATAAATGAAATAAATGAAATGTGGTTTAAAAAACTCTTAGCCGGGGGCTGGAGAGATAGCCTAGCGGTTAAGAGCGCCGACCGCTCTTACAGAGGACGCCGGTTCGATCCCCAGCACCCACATGGCGGCTAAGAACCGTCTGAAACTCCAATTCCAGGAGAACTCCAGTTCCAGGGGAGTCCGACACCCTCTTCTGACCTCCGCGGCATTGCACGACACGGGTGCACAAACTTGCATGCAGACAGTACATTCATACACATACAGAAATAAATAAAATTAAAAAAAAAAACAAAAAAAAAAACTCTTAGCCAAATTTATTGCTTCTAGGAAAGTTCTCTTGTCTTTATTCCAGGAGAGTTTTATTATTGCTATTATGTTTATTACTACTTAAAGTATTTAAGGAACAACTTTTAGTTTTTATTTATTTTAAAATACTTTTATGTGTTTGAGTGTTTTGCCCACATGTATTCATGCACATCACATGTGTGCCTGGTCCCTTTGGAGGCCAGAAGAGGGTGTCATATCCCCTGGAACTGGTATTATTATTATTATTATTATTATTAGTTTTTTAAAAAATCTTTTTATGTGTATGGGTGTACTGTCTGCATGTAGGTTGGTGCACCTGTGTCATGCAGTGCTGCAGAGGTCAGAAGAGGGTGTTCTGTTCCCCCGGAACTGGAGTTAAAGATGGTGCTTAGCCACCATTTGGGTGCTGGGAATTGAACCCAGGTCCTCTGCAAGAGCAGTTGGTGCTCTTAACCACTGAGCCATCTCTCCAGCCCATGGAACTGGACGAAATGTGATCCACCATGTGGGTGCTGGGAAGTAAACCTGGGTCCTCTGCAAGAGCAGTAGTTCTACCACTATGTATAGAAAATATTAACCTTTCTCAGTTTTAGTCACTAGCACCTTTAAAAAGTCAGTTGACAAGCCGGGCGTGGTGGCATACGCCTTGAATCCTAGCACTTGGGAGGCAGGCGGATCTTTGTGAGTTCAAGGCCAGCCTGGTCTACAGAGTGAGTTCCAGGACAGCTGGGGCTACAGGAAGACTCTGTCTCGAAAAGAAAAAAAAAAAAAAAAAAGTCAGTTGACAGGGTCTTAAGGCTTTACTTCTAGGTGTCTAGATGTCTGTGCTTTCCATTGATCAGTATTTCAATGCCTGGATCACTAACTTACTATGATGGCTTTACAAGAAGTCTTGAAGTTAATGTAATTTCTCGAACATTCTTCCTTTTCAAAAGTATTTTAGAAGTTCTAGATCTTTTGCATTCCTGTATAAATTTCACATTCACCTTTGCAGTTTCAAAGTAGCCTGTCAGGATGTTTTTTGAGACTTCATTGAAATAAATTGACATCATACTAATGTCATCTGCTCCATGAACATGGAAATGGAAATTTCTTTAAATTTATGGGTCTTCTTTAATTTCTCCCAGCAATGTTTACTAGCTTTTTCACTATAGATCTTGCAAATCTTTTTTTCTTTTTCCTTTTTTTTGAGACAGGGTCTCCAAGCAGTCCCGGCTGACCTGGACCTCACAGAGATCCACCTGCCTCTGCCTCTTGAATGCTGGGATCTTGCAGATTTTTTATCAGATTTGTCGTTAAGCATGAAAGTGTCCAGAGAACAAAAGAAACAAATGGGAAGAGAAAGGAATTAAAAGGTCAGGGGGAATGGGGCATGGAGGAAATATGTTCAAAGTATGTTAAATATTTGCATGAAAATGGCTTTATATAACCCTGTATAAAAAAAATTGTCCCCAGAGGCAGGCATATCTCTGTGAGTTCAAGGCTAGCCTGGTCTACACAGCGAACTCCAGGCCAGCTGGGACTAAAGGGAGACCCTGTCTCAAAAATTGTCCCTAGGTATTTTATAGTTTTCGATGTTACTATGACATTGAAAATTTTGTTGCTTATGTAAATAAGTCCAACTGATTTTCATATATTATGTCTTTCAGCCTTGCTTAATTCACTCATTAATTTTAGTAGCATTTTCTGTTATTCCAGAATACTTCTTTATGGATGATCACACCATTAGTTTGGCTAGAACCACCAAGCTGGTATGTTTGGATGGTAGTTTTGAAACTGAACAGCCCTTTTTATTTTTGTTTTGTTTCTATAAGTTTTATTGAAAGATAATTCAAGTACCATGTAATTCACTTCTTTGAAATGTGCAGCTTAATGTTTTAAGTAATGCTAGTACCAGCTATAGAATTAAGCAGGCATCACCACAATTTTAGAATATTTGTAATCTCAAGTAAGCAGCCTCCATTTCCCTCTCTTTCTGTCTCTCTGTCTCTGTCTTTCTCTGTCACCTACACATACACACACACCCCTAGCCCTAGGTATCTACTGGCTTATTTTGTTTTGCAATTTTACCACATTTCATATAATATGTGGTCCCTTCCATGTATAATATAAGAAATTTACAAATAGTATGCTTCCATTCTCTCCCTTTTTTGACTTTTGTTTAGAATTGTGATACTTTAGTCTTTTTTTTTTTACAATTCTTTTAAATTTATTTCTGTATGCGTATGAATGTACTGTCTGCATGCAGGTGTGTGCACCTGTGTCGTGCAGTGCAGCAGAGATCAGAAGAGGGTGTCGGATTGCCCTGGAACTGGAGTTCTCCTGGAATTGGAGTTTCAGACGGTTCTGGGCTGCCATGTGGGTGCTGGGGATTGAACCCCGGTCCTCTGCAAGAGTGGTTGGCGTTCTTAACGGCTAGGCTATCTCTCCAGCCCCTACTTTATTCTTTTATGTATGTGTTAAACCGTGGGTCAAGTAAACCTCAGGATAAATATAATTATCTTTGAAAGAGGTGTTCAAAATAGGGAAAAAAGTCCATGTTCCTCATTTCACTGTGTTGTAGCAGATTTATGTTATAATTTTCCTTCTACCCAAATGAATCTGTGACTTTTCTGGCTGTTCATTGAGGGTCTCTGATTGTGAGTTCCTTTGTTTTGTTTTATTCTTTAATATCTGGGAAAATATTTCTCCTAAAAGATATTTCTGTCTCTCAAAAAAATATTTCTCTCATTTTTGGAAAATTATGTTTCTTGGTTTTAGAATTGTAGGTTGGCGGGTGGTGAGCTGGCTCAAGCAGGTAAAGGCCCATGTGACAAGCCTGAAAAAAATTGAGTTTGGTCCCTGGAATCTACGTGGTAGAAGGAGAAAACCTTCTCCTGCAAGTTGCTTTTTGACTTCCGGAAACGTGTACTAGACCATGTGGCATGTGTGTGCCTGCATATACCACATACACACACACACACACACACACACACACACACTCACACAATGTAATAGACTTCAAGGTTGGCAGGTGTAATTTTTTTTCCCCCTATTGCTGTCTTTTGTGGTTTGGGGTTGGTATTTTATTTTCAGTTGGTACTTTAAAGATGTTCTTGCTGCTTATCCTTGCTACTATGTATGTATGCTATCTTGTTAACTTTCTCTCTCTCTCTGTCTCTCTCTCTCTATATATATATATATAAAGTGTGTGTATGTGTATGTTATGCCTAAAGTTTTTTTAATTTTGTATATAATATATAGATATAGTGTGGGTGTTGGATGTATGTTATGCCTACAGGTTTTTTTTTTTTAATACATTTATTTGTGTGTGGGCTGGGGTATTCATCTGTAAAAATTCCATTAAAAATTTTGCCAGCACTGGTGATGCAGTAGTAGAGCTCTTACTTATTTAGTATGTTCAAGACCTTAGGTTCAATCCCTGGAATGGCAGGACAAAGAAAAATAAGACAAAATAAAACCAAAAATACATACAAAAACTTTCCAAGCCACTTAACAGCTTTGTCTTATCTCGTCGAACATGGGGAATATAGATGTGACTCTGTGTACTAATTCTGTCACTGTCATTTCTCGGTCCATTTATATTGATACTCTTCGAGAATTAAGTATAGTTATGTGGGACCCAAACACAACTTATTTAATTGAAAAATTTCCAAAGGCTTTTGAGTACTTGTCCCAATACCATGAAATTATGAGGTTTTTCACCTTGTGAAGAAATCCTGTATATATAAAAGGTAAAATCAGGGAGTGAGGATTTTAATTGTCTTCGTGTAACAAATAGAGGCCATCAAATAAGGGATTGGGGTTTTTCATGTAATGAATGGAGACTCAAGGAAGTCATCATGGACTTCCTCTGTGACTGGTCCATTTTATGTAAAGTTGGAAGCTTAGCTCCATTTAGACATTAGAGATTCAGACTAGGGGATTATCAATTAACTTGTAGGTGGTAGTGGTTATAATTATAGGAGGGGATGATGCTATTCCAAGAAATTGAATAGAATGAAAAGAGAAGTAGTGTGGGAATGGAACTTCAAGTGGCATAGGTATGACACAGCCATGCAGAGGGAGAATAGATTTTCAGACTAAGGTAAGATGTGGGGAACGGAGTGCACTGCTGTGGAAGCACTAATGGAAATTTTGTTAATGCTAACATCTGGGCCTGCCCAGAGTTAGTTTCTGTTAAGTGGTTCTTCATCTTGAATATTTTATATTAAAAATATTTCACTTAAGTAAATTTGAGCTAAAGATGTAAATACCAAAAAACTCAATAAGGGAACAAAGATGTAATAAAGAAGTGTTGATTTTTTTTTCTTGAAGTTTTCTTCCTTCCCCTTCCCCCTTCCCCCTCCCTCCCCCTTTCCCCCTTCTCCCTTCTTCCCCTCCTTCCATACTTTCCTCCTCCTTCTCCTCCACTTCTTTCCCCCTCCTTCCCCCTTCTTACCCCCTCGTCCCCCTCCTCCCCTCCTTTCCGCCTTCTCCGACCCCTCCTTCCTCCCCTTCTTCCCCCTCTTTCCTTCCCATCTTCCCCTCCTCTCCCCTCCTTCCCCCCTCTTCTTCCTCCCCTCTTCTTTCTTCTTCTCCCCTCCTTCTTCCCCCTTTTTCCCCCCCTTCCTCCCCCTCTTTCTCCCCCTTCCTTCCCCTTCCACCCTATCTTCCCCCTCCTTCCCCCTTCTTCCTCCTCTTCCCCTCCTTCCCTCCTCCTCTCCCCCCTCCTTTTCCCTCCTTCTCCCCTCCTTCTTCCCCTTCTTCCCCCTCTTTCTTCCCCCTTTCTTCCCCTTCTTCCTCTTCCTCCCCCTCCTCCTCCCCCCTTCTTCCCCCTTTTTTTTTTTTTTTTTTTTTTTTTCTTTCTTTCCTCCTCTTTTCTCCTTCCTCCTTCTTACCTCCTTTCTTCCCCCTTCTATCTTCATCACAAATACTATTAAATTGGACTTGTTCTTTCTTTCTTTCAGAAACTTTCTTTCTTTCTCCCTTCCTCCCCCTTCTTCCCCCTTCCCCCTTCCCCCTTTCCTCTTTCCCTTCCCCATTCCCCCTTTACCCTCCTTTCCCTTTCTTTCCTTTTCCCTTTCCCTTTCCCTTTTCTCTTTTCCCTTTTTGCTTTTCCCTTTTCCCCTTTCCCCTCCTTTCCCTTTGCCTTTCCTTTTCCCTTTCCTTTTTCACTTCCTTTTTCCTTCTCTCCCCTCCTCTCTCCCCTCTTCTTTCCCCTCCTTCCCCCCCTTTCCCCTCCTTTCTCCTCTCCTTTTGTTTAGAATTGTGATACTTTATTCTTTTATGTATGTGTTAAACTGTGGGTCAAGTAAACCTCAGGAATATAATTATTTTTGAAAGAGGTGTTTAAAATAGGGGAAAAAAGTCCATGTTCCTCATTTCTGTGTTGTAGCAGATTTATGTTGTAATTTTCCTTCTACCTAAGTGAATCTATCCTCTCCTTTTTCCTTTTCCTTTTCCTTTTCCTTTTCCTTTTCCTTTCCCTTTCCCTTTCCCTTTCCCTTTCCCTTTCCCTTCTTTTTCCATTTCCCCTTTCCCTTTCCTTTCTTTCATCTTTTGAGACAGGGTCTCCCTGTAGCCCCAGCAAAGGCCACCACACCTGGCATTTTTTTCCTGAAAATTTTAAGCTAACTTGCTTCTTAGTCTTTGGGAAAATGTTACTTTTCTTGCTGCTATGATCAAATACTTTATGATTATAATATATTTAAAAAACTGTGACCTAATCTAATTTATGAATATACTTGCTCTCTTATAAAACTTAGCTCTTCTACTGAATTGTCTTGACACCATTGTCTACACTCAGGTGATCTAGGTGTTTGGTTTGTTTCTGGACTCAGTTCTGTTTCAGCCTCAGTTCTATGCCAGCCCTACATCTATTTTAATTACTCTAGTTTTTGTTTTGTTTTTTTGGCCTTTTTGAGACAGGGTCTCCCTGTAGCTCTGGCTGTTCTGGAACTCACTCTCTAGCCCAGGCTGGCCTTGAACTCACAGAGATCGCCTGCCTCTGCCTCCCAAGTTGCTAGGATTAAAGGCGTGCACCACCATGCCCAGCCCCTTTAATTACTCTAGTATGGTAATATGTCATGAAGATAGGAAGTTCCCCAACTTTTTTTCAGTAAATTGTTTTGTTTTTTTTCAGGGCCAATTGAAGTTCCATATGAATTTGAGGATCAACTTTTTCATTTTAGAAGAGACCATTAGAATTTTGATGGAAATCGTGTTGAGTCTACAGATCACTTTTTAGGTATTGCTGTCTTTAAAATGCCCTCTCATCCAAGAACCTGAAATGAATGTCTTTATCTTTAGTTTCTTCAACTGTTTCATAGTTTTCACTGTGCAAGTTTTATTTAAGTATGTTTCTTTTTCTATAATAATTTTATTTATAAGACCATTAAGCACACATAGGCAATAATCATAAGGAGTGTCCATGTAAACCCAATTAGTTAACATCTGAGTTCGGATTTTGTATAACCCAGGGTCCCCAAGTCCAGTTGAGGAGGTTTGCTTACACAAACATATTGATCAAATAGAAAGAAAAGAGAGAAAAAAAATTCAGTCCATTTTGCTAAAACCTCACACCTCATCCCCCCTTCTTGGCTCTTAAAATCTTACATGCCTACCTTTTCTGCGAGAGTCCCTGGGCTTTGGAGGGGAGGGTGAAAGAGAGTGAAAGGTAGAAGATCCAGGTTTTATTTATTTTTTTCTCGAGGTCACACATCAAACTCTTGGGGCTCTCCAAGTTCTGTTTTCAATGGACTGGTGGGTCATTTAGCAGTCTCCTTTTAATTCTAGTAATAAAACACAAATGGTAACAACTATTAAAGATTATAACAAGTTACTCTACGGGCATAGACACACATGCTTGGATAATATTTTGGTTGGGGCATTATAACTCTTTGACAAAGAGATGCCAATAGCTTTCTTTTTTTCTTTTTCTTTTTTTTTTTTTTTTGTCTTTTAGAGACAGGGTCTCCCTGTAGCTCCAGCTGTCCTGGAACTCACTCTGTAGACCAGGCTGGATCAATAGCTTTCTAATGTGGTCAATAGAGAGCCTCCTGACATTAGGAGGCACCAAGTCTACAGTGTCAGTTGTGTGTCATACTCTGCCAGGGAGGAGCATGTTGGCTTCATAGAAGGAATTTGGGAGGCTACCCTCTGCTTCTATCCTTTTAAATAACTTAAGTAATATTGGTTGTAGGTCTTCTTTGAATGTCTGATAAAATTCTCCTGTAAATCCATCCAGGCCTGGGTTTTTTTTCAGTTGGGAGGTTTTGTATTACTGATTCAACTTCTTCATATGTTATGGGTCTGTTTAAATAGTTAACCTCTTGGTTGAACTTTGGTTGAGTCCCATGATTTCGGGTCTTCATTTCATTTAGGTTAACAAATTTAGCAGAGTATAAATTTTAAAAATATTCCCGCATAATGTTCTGGATATTTTTATTATCTGTTGTAATGTTTCCCCTTTCATCTCTAATTTTATTAATTTGGTCTTTCTTTCTTTCTTTCTTTCTTTCTTTCTTTCTTTCTTTCTTTCTTTCTTTCTTTCATTCATTCATTAGCTGAACTAAGGGTCTATCTTGTTTTTCCTTTCAAAGAACCAGCTCTTAGATTCATTGAGTCTTTGTATTTTTTGTTTGTTTGTTTGTTCCTATTTCATTAATATCTGCTCTGATTTTTGTTATTTCCTCTTGTCTTTCAGGTTTGGGAGTCATTTGTTGTCTTTCAAGTGTTTTGAGTTGCAACATTAAGTTCTGTATTTATGCTCTTTCTGTTTTTTTTAATGTAGGCACTTAGAGCTATAAATTTCCCTCTTAGGACTGTTTTTAAAGTGTCCCAGAGGTTTTGTTGTATTGTCATTTTTGTTTAATTCCAGGAATACTTTTAAATTCCAGGAATACTTTTATTTCTTCCTTGACCCATTCATTGTTGGGTATGTTATGTTGTTTACTCTCCATGAATTCCTATATTTAGTAGTGCTTCCTTTTGGTGTTGATATTAAGCTTTATTGTATTATGGTCTGATAAAATACATGGAATTATTTCAATTTTTTTTGTATTTATTGAGATTGGTTCTATGTCCCAGTATGTGGTTGATTTTGGAGAAGGTTCCATGCGGTGCTGAATAGATAATATATTTGGTGTTTGGGTGGAATACTTTGTAGATGTCTTTTAGGTCCATTTGGTGTATTGTATTGTTCAGTTCAGATGTCTGTTTATTCTTTGCTCAGTTGACCTGTTTAGTGGACACAGTAGGGTATTGAAGTCCCCTACTACTAGTGTGCTAGAGTCAATCTGTGCCTTAAAGTCCTGTAAAATTGTTTTTATGATGTTTGGTACGCCTGAGTTTGGTTTGTATAAATTAATGATTGTGATATCTTCTTGGTTAATTGTTCCTTTGATAAGAATGAAATGACCCTCCTCTTCTGATTAGTTTTAGTTTTGAAGTCTATTTTATCTGATATTAGGACAGCGACTCCTGCTTGTTTCTTAGTGCCATTTGCTTGCATTATTTTTTTCCATCCTTTTACCTTGAGATAATCCCTATCTTTAAAGGTGAGATGAGGGGCTGGAGAAATGGCCTAGTGGTTAAGAGCACCAACTGCTCTTGCAGAGGACCCGGGTTCGATCCCCAGCACCCACATGGTGGCTGAGAACCATCTTTAACTCCAGTTCCAGGGGAATCCGACACCCTCTTCTGACCTCTGCAGCATTGCCGACACGGGTGCACAAACCTACATGCAGACAGTACATTCATACACATACAAAATAAATAAAATTAAAAAAAATAAAATAAAAAAAAATAAAGGTGAGATGAGTTTCTTGTAGACCACAAAAAGATGGGTTTTGTTTTATAATCCATTCTACCAGTCTGTGTTAATCGGAGAATTCAGTCCGTTGATATTTAAAGTTATTGAGAGATTTATATTACTTCCGATCATTTTGGTTTCTGGTGCATCCTTGCCCTAGGTTTTTATTTCCATGGTAGTAGTATCACTTATTTTCTAGTGCTAGTTGCTTATAGTTGTCCCTACCCTCTGCTTTTTGTATTGCTTCAAATATTCTCTGAAGGGATGGCTTTGTGGACAAGAATTCTTTCAACCTATTTATGTCATGGAATATTTTCCTTTCTCCTTTAATTATAGTAGACATTTTTGCTGGATAAAGTATTCTGGGTTGACATAGAATTGGGAATACTTTAGACCCAGCTCTTCTGGCTTTCATTGTTTGCATTAAAAAATCAGCTGTAAGCTGGGCGTGGTGGCGCACGCCTTTAATCCTAGTACTGGCTGTAAGCTGGGCGTGGTGGCGCACGCCTTTAATCCTAGCACTTGGGAGGCAGAGGCAGGCGGATCTTTGTGAGTTCAAGGCCAGCCTGGTCTACAGAGTGAGTTCCAGGACAGCTGGGGCTACAGGGAGACCCTGTCACGAAAAAGACCAAAATAAATAAATAAATAAATAAATAAATAAATAAAATCAGTTGTAATTCTGATAGATTTTTCCATTATAAGAGACTTGTTTTTCCTTTGTCACCCTCGGTATCTTCTCTTTGCTTTGAACATCTAGTGTTTTTACTATGATATGGCGTGGGGAATTTCTTTTCTGGTTCTACTTGGTGTCCTATGTACTTCTTGTGTTTGTGTATTTGTGTCCTATATACTTTTTTTTTTTTTTGGGGCTTTTTGAGACAGGGTCTCCCTGTAGCTCTGGCTGTCCTGGAACTCACTCTGTAGACCAGGCTGGCCTTGAACTCACAGAGATCCACCTGCCTCTGCCTCCCAAGTGCTAGGATTAAAGGCTTGCGCCACCACACCCGGCCCTATATACTTCTTTAATTTGGGAAAATTTTCCTCTATAATTCTGTTGAAAATCTGAGCAATACCATTATCCTTTGAATCTTCTTCCTCTTCTAACCCTATGATTCATAAGTTTGGTCTTTTCATAGTGTCCCACAGTTCCCAGTTATTCCATTCTTTTTTTTTAATTTTCGTAATCTTTATTTGATCAATCCAGTTCTTCCATATTCTCTTCTAGTCTTGATATTCTATTTTCTACTTCATCCATTCTGTTATTGGGACTTTCTCTCATCCTTTCCAAGCGGTTTGTGGATTGTTGCATTTCTTTTTCCATTTCAACTTGAATTTTCTTCAATGTTTCTTTATGTTTTGCAATTTCATTCTGTACTTTATCATTGTCCTCTTTTAATTTATCCTGTCTTCTTTTAGGTCCCTGACTTCTTTGCTTATATACTCTTTAAATTCCTTCAACTCCTTAATTTCTCTAATCATGTTTATAATTGTTCTTTTAAGATCTGTATCCTGAGTTATAGTTAAAGTTATAAAGACTCTAAGGAGTCTTTGCTGTAGGGCTCTTTAATAGGGTAGAGATCCATTTGAGTTTTTTATGTTACTGTTTTTTTGTTGAGGTTTAGGCATTTGGGTTGCTTTTGTTGATTGTGCATCTAATGTGGTTGAACTTAAAACTGATGTTGGTTATGTTCTTCACGTGCTTTTGTTGATGTCTTAATTGGTGTACAGGTGTGGATAGTTTAGGCTCCAAAGTCTCACCTCTATCCTACCTAGCACTGGACAAAACAGCATCCCTCATCCAACCTGCAAACAGCTCACCCAATGGCCAAATTCTATCAACACCCAAGCCAGCCTGAACCCCCCAGGGTTGCAGTACCAGTACCCTGAGGGCCCCTGGTTCTCCTGGTCCTGTGGGCTGGAAGGTCACACAACACCTCCACTGCTGTGCAGCCAGAGTCCCCCACACCAGAGTGGGGTGAGCCCCAGTCACCCACCCAGTGAGATGTACTCACAGAACCACTGCACACCACCAGTGGTCTGCCCACTGGTCCCCCAGGGCCAACCATCAGGGTCTGTACCTGGGTCCATTAGGAGGGAGGGAGGCTCATCCTACACCAGGGGTTATTCCTGCTGCCTCTGGATGCCCTTGGGCAATGTCTGTAGTGCCACATTGCAGTCAGGAATGATTCAAGTGCAAGTGACCTCAGACTACCTCCGGCACTTCCCAAGGCTCTTGAGGGCCCCCTCTCCCAACTTTGCCTTGGCTGCTCAAAATGTATCCATAGCCCAGGAGCCATCTTTCTCCTCTGTTCTCTCTCTCTTTTTTTAAATTTTATTTATTTTTATGTGTATGAATGTACCGTCTTTATGTAGGTTTGTGCACCCATGTCGTGCAGTGCCACGGAGGTCAGAAGAGGGTGTTGGACTCCCCTGGAACTGGAGTTAAAGACGGTTCTCAGCCACCATGTGGGTGCTGGGGATCGAACCCGGGTCCTCTGCAAGAGGAGTCAGCGCTCTTAACTGCTAGGCCATCTCTCCAGCCCCTCTGTTCTCTTAAGTATATTTCTAAGTACTTTGTTCTTTGCTATTGTTAGTGGAATTAATTTCATTTCCACAATATTCATTGTTAATGTATAGAAATAGATAGCAATGAATAAAAACATCAAAACCCTTTAAAGAGGATTACAGTTGATGTTTGTAGTCTTCTGTTTTCTGTTTGTATTTGGATGCTGCCTTGGTTTTTATCCTTTATCTATTAATATACATTACCTTGATTCTTACATGCTGAACCTTCTTTGCTTTTGTTGGATATAGCCTTTGTATTCATTGTATGTAATCTTGTTTTTATGTTCTGGATTAGATTTGCCAGTGTTTTGAAGAGTTTTATATCTGTTTTCATAAGGGATATTGATCTGTAGTTTTGTTTGTGATTTTTTTTGTTTGTGATTTCTTTGTCTGGTGTGTGTCTATGTTCTACTGGATTTAGAATCAGTTGAAAAGTTTGTGTGTTTTATTTATTTTGTATGTTATCAACCATGTTGGGGTGAGCTGTTTAGGGATACATTGCTATTTATTTATTTATTTATTTATTTATTTATTTATTTATTTATTTATTTATTTATTTTGGTCTCTTGAGACAGGGTCTCCCTTTAGTCCCAGCTGGCCTGGAGCTTGCTATGTAGACTAGGCTGGCCTTGGAACTCACAGTGATCCACCTGCCTCTGTCTCCTGAGTGCTGGGATTAAAGGTATGTGCCACTCCACTCATTTGCAATATTTTTCAGATTTACTTGTTAGTAGTTGATTTGGATTGCCATTAACTTTTTTTTTTTTTGGGTGTTTTTGAGACAGGGTCTCCCTGTAGCCCCAGCTAGCCTGGAACTTGCTTTGTAGACCAGGCTGGCCTTGAACTCACAGAGCTCTATTTGCCTGCCTCTGCCTTCCAAATGCTGGGATTAAAGGCGAGTGCCACCATGCTAGTGCCATTAACATTTTTATAACTTATAGTTTGTGTTAATGCCAATTTAATTGTAATGGTTTACACTCACTTTTATATAAGTATATCTTCCCTTTTCCTTTCTGTTATATCACTACATATTGGATGCCCAGCAACAATTATAATTATTCTCTAAAAATATTTATTATATTTTAAAATATTTTATTTTATGCATATGAGTGTATTGCCTATATGTGTGTAAGTGCACCCATGTTGTGCAGTGCCTGAGGTCAGAAGAGGGCGTCAGATTCCCCTGGATCCAGAGTTACAGATGGTTGTTAGCTGCCGTGTGGGTGCTGGGAATTGAATCAGGGCCTCCACAAAAGCAGCCAGTGCTCTTAACACTGAGCCATCTCTTTAGCCCTTTAATTATTATTTTTATGTATATGAGTATATTACCTGTATGTATGTAAATGCATTCGTGTCATGCAGTGCCCATGGAGGTCAGAAGAGGGTATTGGATTTCCTGGAATTGAAATTACAGATGGTTGGTTGTTAGCTGCCATAGGGTCTGGAAACCAAACCTGAGTCCTCTCCAAGAGTAGCCAGTGCTCTTAACTGCTGAGCTATGTCTCCAGCCCTCTATAATTATTCTTTGTACAATTTTTTTCCACAAACCAGTTAATCCTACTGTTGCTTTCATAGAAAAGAATTAACATGACAGGTAGACTACATATCCTTAGAAAGGCCTGCTTATGGGCTGGAGAGATGGCTCAGCAGGTAAGAGTGCAGACTGCTCTTGCAGAGGACCCCGGTTCAATTCCCAACACCCACATGGTGGCTAAGAACTGTCTTTAACTCCAGTTCCAGGGGAATCCGATGCCCTCTTCTGACCTCTGAGGCATTGCACGACACGGGTGTGCCAGCCTACATGCAGACAGTGCACTCATACACATAAAAAATAATAATAATAAAAAAGAAAGGCCTGTTTACAAAATTAGCCTTTGGATGGCATCTGGGAACTTAGATTTCAGGAAGGTTGTGATAATGGCTTATTGTGCCTAAGCTGTTTATACAGACAGTATGCTTGGTGCTCAATATGTTTTTCTTCCAGCTTGAAATTTTAGCGTGCTAGGGAAGGGTGCCTACATGATCAGTTCTTCGTATTGATTTGTTTTTCTTATCTCTTAAGGCAGTAAAGAATGTTGATGGGAGAACTGTTTTTCTAATTTCCAAATTGAGCTGGTTGCTATAATGGGTAAGTTCAAACTAAAAGTACGTATTTTTCATTTATAGTTAAAGAAAGGGGTGAGGGGAGCTGGGGAGAATGGCTTATTGGTCAAGAGCTAAGTGGTCCTCTTCCTCCAGGGGACCCAGGTTTAGTTCCCAGTACTTATATAGCGGCTGACAACCATCTACATAACTCCAACTACAGGGGATCTGACCCTCTCTTTTGGTCTCCATGGGCACTATACACATGTAGTGCACCTACGTACAAGAAGGCAGAATATATGTAGGAAGCTTTCTTTTGTACTGAACAGGGACCACATGGCCTTGCTTAAGGGGAGGGGAACACAGCACCTGCCAGCAGCTGCTGTAGGGAGCTGGCCTCTTGGTGCAGAGACCAGCCGGCTACTTCCCATAGCCTGGCCTGGGTGGTACTTCCAACTTAGGCTCTTAGCCTGGGACAACGAGACACATTTCTCACTCTTGCCGGTGACTTCCCACCTGCCCAGAGACTGCTGAACCCTGGACAGGAATTTCAGGCTGATGGCTGTTGGCCTATCTTCAGCCTATGTCCACTCACAACACCAGCTATCCAGATTGGTGGTCCGCACTGGAACCTCTTTCCAATCCACTGACCAAAAACGAAAATGCAGGCCTGCTTTGGCCTATGTGCCTGCAAAAGATTAAAAAAAAAAATGATGGCCAGGAATTCCATAATTATGTTAATGGGGAATTCGATTTATTACTTGCTACAGCCTGCTTTTATAAACCAAGTTCCCAGAGCCAATCACAGGCCCCCCAACTCCGCACCACTGCACACCCTTGCCCCACCCAGCATCATTCACCTGGGCCACATTGTTTGCTCCTACTTGGGGCGGGGTCAGAGAAATCCCCTGACTCTCAGCCACATAGTGCCCTGAGGGGTGCTAGCTGAGAACTAGCCCCCAATTTAAACTGAATCTTCCCACAAATATACTCAAAACTAAGTAAATCTTTTAAAAAGAGAATGGGATGAGAGAGAAAATATTTCTGTTATAATCCTTTTATAAAGAAAACTTGTGAAATTCCAGATTTATATAACATATGATAGAGAGGATTTATGTAACGTTTTATTTACTTAGTAGATTCAGGTCAAAGGATAGTAGTAGAGTGCTTAGTAGTAGAGTGCTTAGATGTTAGTGTATGTGAGCCCTGGATTCAGTCCCATATCACCATACCAAACATTTTCTGGTAAAGCACTTTTTAAAATGTTACAGTTTTGGAGTGACTGTTTTCTGCAAGACTTACTAGGGACATTCAGAATAACTTTTCTTATGTTTTGTGATTCGCTTAGCTTCTGATGGAAGGAGAAAAAGAAATCATACAGTTTTCTAGCTGGGTAGACCACCAAGTCACTGATGGCTAGGGACCGTGAGTTTACCACATCCTTTGTTTGGTAAGAGTCTGTCTCAGGGAGTGGATTGTGGGCATTCAGGTTTTGCATGATTTCTTCTTTACCTCCCTACTCCCCGTTTCTCCTCAGTATTGGGAGTTCTGCTCTGAGGTAGGGATTAGAGATGGACACTGGAAAGAAATGCAGCAGCTGGCCTGCTCTATCGTACATTGAGAAAAGTGGATGGACTGCGATTGATCCTGGTATCTTAGCTCTGACATTTACTGGCCAATGTTTATTTTTTTACCACTTGCTTATGAAAATAAATGCATTTACACACATACACACACACACACACACACACACACACCCTCACTCCCCCCCCCCAAGTAATAGGCTGAAGAGGTTGAATTTGCTTTGTTCTTTAATGGAAGGCCTAGCATACTATGATGGATAGCTTTAGTGTCAACTTGACATATCTGGGTTGAGGAAGCCTCAACTGGAGAATTGCCTCCATTAGACTGGCCTATGGTCATGTCTGTGGAGTATTTTGTTGATTGTTGAATGATGTGGGAGTGCCCAGCCTGCTGTGGGTGGCGGCATCCCCGGGCAGGTTGTTATATATTGTATAAGAAAAGGAGGCTAAGCATGGGCCAGGGGAGTAAGCCAGTAAGCAGTGTTCCTCCGTGGCCTGTGCTTCAGCTCCTGCCTCCAGGTTCCTGCCCTGAGTTGCTGCCTTGGGCTCCATCAGTGATGAACTGTGACCTGGGAGGTGTAAGCTCAATAAACCCTTTCCTCCCCAAGTTGGTCTTGGTCAGAGTGTCTTGTCACAGCAATTGAAGACAAAACTAGAACACATACTCAGCGAAGTAAGTGGAGTAAGTGTGGAAGCCAAAGCTTCACAATCCTACTTTTAAAACCCTCTTCTAGTTCTTTGGAGCCCTGAGTGCAGACTCTTTTGGTAGTCCACATTTTCCACTCTCATCAACCTTACTTTTAGCTCTAAATTGGATACATTTTAATGACCCCTGCCTGCTTCACATTCTTGTTTTTCACTGTACTTTGACTGATATATTAACTAAATTGATGTTTTACTAATCCTCCTGAAATAATATATACTGTAGTTAGCAACAAAACAAAGATCGGTCATTGCTTTAAAAAACGCATGAAAGGTAGTCACTAGAAACTATATTTAAAAGTGGAAATCACAAGCTGGGGTGGAAGTGCTCACTTTTTTTTCTCATTCTTTTGCTTTTATATGACTCTAAATATGCATACATACCTCCCACCCATATACCAAAAATTCCAAAGTCTGAAAATAAATGGTAGGTTAATTCTAGAACCTGTTAAGGGATTCACAATATAAGAGCACAGTTGTTTTGAGATCACAAGGAATATAACAACGTTTGCCTTACAACTAGGTACTTGATGCTAGCATCCACAGATGGGGTATACCATTCATTGTTTGTTTTTCTGGGACTGTGTTACTTCACTTAACATAATATCTTCTAGTTCCCTCCATTTACTTGCAAAGTTCATAATGTCATCTTTCTTTACTGCTGCATAGAACTCCTCTGTGTAGATGTACCACATTTTCTCTATCCACTCATCAGTTGAGGGGCGCTTGGGTTGGTTCCAGCTCTTTGCTATTGTGAAGAGAGCTGGAGTAAACGTGGCTGTGCAGTAGGATGAGTCTTGTGGATATATACCCTGGAGTGGTATGGCTGGGTCAGGTGGTAAGCTCATTTTGAGTCTTTTAAGGGTTCCCCACGCTGTTTTCCATAGTGGTTTTCCATAGTATGAGTTTACATTCCCACCTGAAGTGGATGAATGTTCCCCTTTCCCCACAACCTCTCCAGCATTTGGTATCATTTGCTTTCTTGATCCTAGCCAGTCATTGAAGCGAGGAGATGATATCTTAAAGTGGTTTTAATTTGCATTTCCTTAATTATTAGCAATGTTGAACACTTTTTAATATGTTTCTCAGCCATCTCTGTTTCCTCACTTGTGAAGTCTCTGTTCAGCTCTTTACTCCATCTTTTGAGTGAGTCATTGTTTTCTTTCTTCTTTGTGGAAGTGCTCACCTTTAATCCCAACACTTGGGAGGCAGAGGCAGGAGGTAGAGGCAGGTGGATATCTGTGAGTTTGAGGCCAGCCTGATCTACATAGTGAGTTCTAAGCTGGCCAGGGAGACCCTTTGTTTAAAAAAAGTGGGGATCCTAAATATTTTAATTCTTGAGAATATTCTCTTTTTTTATTCTCTTATTTTTTTAAGTGTAATATTATATATGTAATTTATCAAATTATAATATTTCTGACAAAAGATTTTATTTGAAATGTTTTTTAAAGCACTTTTCCAGTTATATGCTTATTTGAATGTTCTTTTAGCTGGTGTCAGAAACCTATTTCTTTGCACTTATTGTCAGAGGCTAGGGCCCTCTGGGATGTTCATTGTCTATTGGGTCAACTGGTGATTGTCAGACATCTTTAGCCTGTCTAATCTGCCTAGTATCCCATGCCTACCACAGGGATCATTAATAGATTTGGTAGGATGGTAGGTGTTCTAGTTTGAGTGTGATCACACTTGGTCTTCATTTGGTCTTTTGTGGGTTTGTTACTCCTACCTTGACAGTCTCCTCAAAGTTTCCACCTGTGTTCTTATTGACCATGTGATTCTTCAGTCAGCCAAAGAAGGAACTCCATTCTCATTACCCTTCAGTGCATATGCTACCTTCCTAAGACTTGCACTTTGTCACATTGCCTTTTCCTTTTTACATAGACTTGTTTTTCTTAATATGGAAATAGATATATGTAGATGGGATAAGAGATTTTAGCTAAAGCCTTCTTAGACATTTATTTGGGCACCATGATACTACATATATAAAAAAGCCTAAATTCAGGTGCTAAAGATTAAAAAAAAAAAAATGAGAACAACAGAGATACATTGATTTCTCACTCCAGTATAGAACTAAGTCTCTTAATTTTTATTTTATGTGTATGATTGTATTTAGGACCTATAGGTAGGTAGGTGCACCCATGTCATGCACAGCCTGTGGAAGTGAGAAAAAGGCATCAGATCCCCTGGAACTGGAATTCCAGATAGTTGTTAGCTTCCATGTAGGTGCTAGGAATCAAACCCAGGTACTCTGCAAGAGCAGCCAGTGCTCTTAATTGCTGAGCCATCTCTCCAGCCCCATATTAATATTTTTTAAGATTACAGCAAATGATTTTAGTCCATTTGGGATCATTCTAAGCTTATTCAGACTGAAAGACAGTTTATTTTTATCAGAAATGGACAGTGATATAGATTATTTTGTGGCATACCAGTGTAATTATATTGTAACTGAATGCCCCAGTTACTGTTTGACTTAGCTAATATGACAAGATGTTATTTTATTTTATTTTTTATTATTTATTTATTTTTTTTGTATGTGTATGAATGTATTGTTTGCATGCAGGTCTGTGCACCCGTGTCGTGCAATGCCGCGGAGGTCAGAAGAGGGTCTCAGATTCCCCTGGAACTGGAGTTCTCCTGGAATTGGAGTTACAGACGGTTCTTAGCCGCCATGTGGGTGCTGGGGATCGAACCCGGGTCCTCTGCAAGAGCGTCGGTGCTCTTAACCGCTAGGCTATCTCTCCGGCCCTACTAATCCATTTCTGATGATATGCTTATTAAAATATCTTTTTCGGGGGTGGTTGTCTCTTTTTTTTTTTTAATCTTTTTGAGACAGGGTCTCCCTTTAGTCCCAGCTGGCCTGGAGCTCACTTTGTAGACCAGGCGGGCCTTGAACTCACAGAGATGCACCTGCCTCTGCCTCCCAAGTGCTAGGACGAAAGGCGTGCGCCACCACGCCCGACGGTTGTCTCTTTCTTAAATTTTATTTATTTTTGTGTGTGTATGAATGTACTGCCTGCATGTAGGTTTGTGCACCCGTGTCCTGCAATGCCTCGGAGGTCAGAAGAGGGTCTCGGATTCCCCTGGAACTGGAGTTCTCCGGGAATTGGAGTTAACAGATGGTTCTTGGCCGCCATGTGGGGGTTGGGGATTGAACCCGGATCCTCTGTAAGAGCGGTCGGCGCTCTTAACCGCTAGGCCATCTCTCCAGCCCTAGAATGAATTTTAAATAAATAAAAATAAGAACCTGTTTCGTGTGTATTTCTGCCCTATCTTCAGATTTCTAAGACGTGTACAGGGAGATTGTATCTATGAACACGTAAGAAGGACATAATCATTGATCAGAATCGGAAGTACCATCCGTGCTATATGTGTGAATCAGGTTTGCCTGAAAATGGAAGTTTTTTTTGTTCATTCTATTTTGACTAGACTTGGATCCTCCTCTACTTTATTTACCTGTTTACTTAATTATTTACTCATTAATTTTCCCCACCCTGTTTTTTTTTTTTTTTTATGTGTATTTATAATGTTTAATGATTAGTTTATTTCCGTTGTTTTATCCTTATTGGTACATGCGCCTTTTTAAAACCATGAAAATTTTCTAAAAATTATTATATATCTGCTTTGAATTGTCATTTATTTTTTAATATTTAAAATTAATTTATTTTATTATTATTAATTATTAATTTATTTATTTTGGTCTTTTTGAAGAGACAGGGTACTCCATGAATATAGCTCACAAGTACATGTTCCTGGAACTCCACTTGTAGGACCAGGCTGGCTTGAGCTCACAAAGAATCCGCTTGTCTCTTGCTCCTAGATTTAAAGGCCGTGCCGGACACCACGCCCAAGCTTATTTCTGGTGTTTTATTCAAAAGTTTTTCCCACATAGTTACTTCGAAAAATTTCAATTGTTAAAGTAGAAGATTCATTTTCATCTCACCCTTCATTTCATCATTCATTTCATTCTAGTTACATTCATTTCCTTCTTTTGAGGCAGAGGATCTACCCTGTAGCTGGGCCTGGAAATCCCTTTTGGAAAGGAAAGGACTGGCTGATTTCATGTCACAGTTTTGAATTCAAACTTGGGAGACATAACTATCTATATGGCAATTTTGGGGCATCATGACTTGCTTATGGGCCAGCGTGCTTTGTTTCTTTGTTCTTTTTCTCTTCTTATCTTTTCTTTCTTCTTTCTATTCTTTCTTTGCATTTCATTCTCTCAATCTCTCAATTCTCTGCTCTTCTATTCATTCTCTTTCTCTTTCTTTCTTTCATTTTTCTACACAATCCTCCCTTCCTTTCTTTTTCTATTCTTTTTCTTTTGTTCTTTATTTTTAATTTATTTATTATTATTTATTTTGTGTGTGTGTGTTTGCGCACCTCAAACCATGTCAAAGTGTTTGTTTTTTTTGTATTTTGATCCAAGTGTGTGTGTGTGTTGTGTGTGGTGATTGTTGTGTGTTTGAAAAGTCTCTTTCCCTAACCGCAGCTGGCCTGGAACTCATGAGAGTTCCTCTTTGCATGCTCGGATTAAAGGCGCTGAGGCCACTCCATTTTGCACAAGACAAGGAAGACATGCTTGCGTTTTAATCTATTTGGTTTGAAAGTGATTTGCGCAGGCCCCCTTGAGACGGTCAGACGACATTTGTTCCATCCATCCACACACAAAAATCATCCTATCCATGGCCAGCACTCTGTACCAATAGGCCCCATTTTCCATACATTTTTTAAGGGAACCTAAGACGTTACCACCTCCTATGCCCTCTTTTATCATGCTGTTTTGCGTCATTAAGTAAACAAAAACAAAAAACATAAAGAACACAAACAGGAAAACAGAGGTGAAAAAAAAAAAAGAAGCTCGGTTCAGTCACGGTTGCCACCCCACTGCCCCTTTCTTTGTTTTCATTGCCACGTGGCTTGCATGTCAGCGATGAGGAGGAGAAAGGTTCTGAGCCACCTCGGAGAGGCCTCCCCTTCCCAACCCCCGTTAGCCCGGGTTGGACTGTACATACTATGCCGCGATACACTGTATAATCCGCCCATTTAAAAGGAATGACCACTAGTCTATCAATAGATTAAATTACATATTTCTGTTTGTTTGTATGTGTTTAACGAAACCTGTTATAATTACCTGGTTGTCCTCCTTATCTTTTGGTTATTGCCGCCTTTTGCCTAATAAGAACATTAAGTGATTACGACCTTGGAAGCGGTAAGGCATCGGCGCTTATTCCGTCCGTTGAATCCTAGCACTTTGGGGGATTTTGCAAGAGATAGGCGAGGCGGAAATTTTGTAGTTCAAGCCAGCCTGGTTCTACACAGTGGATATACCATGGGACTATCTGGGACTACAGGCTTAAGAGCCTGTCTCGAAAAGACCAATAACTGAAAACAAAAAACAAAAAAAAATAAAGAAAAAGGAAGGACACAATAAGTGTATTCGGTCTGTAAATCGGATACTCCATACGGAATGTGCGCCAGAACAACACCCACGTGGCGAGCTCCTAAAGAACCATCTTTTTTGACTCCAGTTCCAGTGTGGAAGAATCTGAACCCCACAGTACACTTCACTATCTCATAAAAGTAAATCATGCTAAAGAACCGGGAAAACGGTAAAAACCTTAGTGCCAAGCATGGGCATGCGTGCATGTTGGTTAGAGTCCCGCATCCAGCTGCCGTTGTAAATCTTCTCCCAGCACTTAGGAGAGGCAGAGAGGCAGGCAGATCTCTGTGAGTTCGCATAGGCCAGCCTGTCTACAGATGAGTTCCAGGCAGCTGGCGATACAGCCCGGAGAACCGCTGTTCGTCGAAAGAGAAGGACCAAAAACAAAAAAAAACAATACCAATACAATAAAGGATTTTGGAAGAATGGAATGGACATATATGTTTTCTTGGCTACACATAACAACGCCCATTCCCCAGCACCCACCGGCCTGCGGGGGCTGCTAAGGATGGTCTTTGACTCCAGTTCCAGGGGAATCCGACAGTACACTCATACCCGGAAAGTAAATAAATGTCCTAATAAAGACCGCGAGATTGTATCCAAGTTCAGGACTGCTCAGGCCACAGGGTGGGCGCGATGCCTTGAATGCCTAGCCAGCTCTTGGGAGTCAGTGGCAGGCAGATCTTTGGAGTTCTAGGCCAGCCTGTGTTACAAGAGTGAAGTTCTAGGCCCAGCCTGGGGATTACCCTGTTCAAAAACAAAAGAACAATAGTTAATAACAGTTTATCTAATCCACATGCCACCAAAAGTAGTGTAACAGACAAATCTTCCCCCTTTTTTAGAAACACATAGTCACGTTAGGCTGTTCGCAGTCAGCAATTTTCCCACATGGACAATGGGATGCCGATATATATGATTACTAATTGTTTCATTTTTGTGTATGACTTGATATCAGTTCTGTTCTATTCTTTTTTCTTTTTTTTAATTTTTGGGCAGGTCCCTGGCTGCTCCCACTCTTCGCCTAACAATGAGGCGATCCACATCAGTACATACGCAAAAAAACCTAAAAAAGAACATATCAGGGCACTGACCTTTGATTAACATAGCCAGTCCAGATTAACTTGAAAGTACACGGCCTATGTGAGACCAACCAGCGGGTGAGGCTGTGATGTGGAATGGGAAATGCTTTCCTCTCAATTCTGCTGGTTAGACGGAACTCCGGACCACTTTCCATGTAAGAACATTGCACGGTGTGTTCATCTGCCCCATCTGCCGGTGGTGTCCTTAACCTGACCACACCCACCCATACCGCCCCCCCGTTCATGGTGAAGATGTATAGCTTTAATTTCACAAATTTCTTGCTGGCGGACCGGCCCTCCTTCCACGTAAAAAACACGCAACTCTCAGAATTAAGGAAGGCAGCAGCTCTTTGGTGGGAGATAGGAGGCTTTTTCTCAATACCTTGCGTGTAAACGTCAATTTTGGTAACCAGTGGACAATGTTGATTTTCTGATCCCTTTTCGTTTCATTATTTCGTGAAGACCTGAGCCGTCAGCCTTTAAGTCCAAAGGCCGTGGGGTGTTCCTTTGGGTTTCTTCTGGTAGGACACCAGCTCACCGCTAGGACCACTCCGCCTTTCCCCAAGCTACCCCAACCCCCCCCCCCGGCTCCCAACCTCCCTGTGATTGCCAGTCTCAGCTTCCCAGGCCGAGCGAGGGGCGAGCGAATTACTATACAGGTTGAAAAACAAAATTGCTTTTCTAAGAAAGCGAGGAAGGCATTTAGAGCCATTGAGGCGGATAAAAAAACATATTTGCTCTGGGTGATTTTAAGCTATGAAATGGAGAACTTGCTGTGTGGTCATTGGAAGGGTTTACTGATGAAGGACCGGAGATCCTCCTCAAGCGGTTTTACCCGCATTAGCCCAAATTCCTCGCCACTTTGATGCATTTCCCGCCTGCTTGGGCTCGCAAGTTCCTGGTCTTCCCGTACATGGCCCTACGTCCAACCTCAGCTCACTGGGGTGGTCATTTTGTTTCTGACAAGGTACCTGTCCTGTCAACCCCTGGATTCCGTCTTAAAAGGTGATGTTTATTTGTGGGCTGCTGTGTAGCCCGCCCAAGACACCTGGGCAGGAGTTCTCAGTTAGGTTTCACCAGTTTGGCGTAAAGACGCCTTTTGATGCGTGAGACTTGTTTCCCTAGAGATGGCTGGCTGCCAGTTGCAAATCGATCCTCTGTTAAGTCCTAGGTGGTCCATATGGAGGTTTAGATAGGTTGGCATACGCGCGACCCGATTCCTGTCTCTTGAGATATGTCTGGGCTTGCGTGCCTTTTAAGAAGCAGCGATAGAGGGAGGGAACTCCGCCCACCTCTACTCCAAGGCACCGTCAGTCCATGAAATGTTGTGACCGCTGGCTGCCTAGTCCGGCCTCGGACCAGAAACTCCGTTTTTTACTTGTGTGACGCAGTGAGCCCGCCGTGCTCCAAAGGGCCTCCGCAAGACACGAAAGCGCCAACCCCAAAGTTCGCCGGCTCCTCGGTGCCTCTTCGTGCGATTGTGCAGTGGACAGCAGCCGGGCCATACCTGCACCTGCAGTTGACTTCCCAGCCCGCTCAAGGAGCGGGACTTGGGTAGGCTGTTGTGTGGGAGCAGCCGGCGACCCAGGTGCTTGAGTGTGCATCCTGTTATACAGGGCTTGGGCCGACCTCCAGGGTCCTGTGGAAGGCCGTGAAGGGTGTGAGAGACCCGGTGGCAGGTCCGGCCAGCCTCCCTCGGGTGAGGTCGATATCCAGCGTATTGTGGCCCGGGACGGAGGCAGGCCCCGGCGTGGGCGGAGGACGCTAGATGCCCTCTACACAGTTAGGCCTAAAGGTCAAGGGCCGACCTCACTCCTGTGGGGATGTGGTAATCGGTCCTATGTTCTGGCCAGAGGAGTCGTGCACCCTTAGAGCACGTGCGGTCAAGCCTACTGATAGGTTGGACAGCCCCCAGCTAGTGCCCTTCCCAGCCCCAAGGCGAATTGTTGATTGGTAAATTTCAACTCCCTCAGCTAAAGGTCCTGTGTAAAGCCCCAGTTGTCCTTTGTTGGTTGGCCGTGTTTTGTGTGTGCGCGGGGGCAACCGAGTTAATCTCATACGGTTGAGTTCGAAAGTGGAGAGTCTCGTGGAAGTTTTTTTGTATTGTTTTGTCCGGTCAGTCACCCTAGTCGGTTATGAAGCGAGGACTGACCTCGCTTACTGTGCCCGTTTAGGTTACGAGCCCGGGATACCTGCTTATCCCGCTTCGAGGTTCAAGAATGGTGCGGAGCCTATCGGCTGGGTTTTTCTTCGAGTCTGGACCCTTGGATGATGCAGGATGGGACGCCTATCGTGAGTAAGCTTAGGATAGTTTCTTAATCCCCGGCCCGTCACTTTCAGCGCAAGCCGGCGGGTGTAGCACCCCTTTCAACGCGTCTTGAGCTACCACCGTTCGATTGGGCCCGGCTAGGCTTTCGTACAGTGGTCCAGGGCATGGGTCCCGGACCAAGTTGTTTCTTGTTCCTCGTGAGTTGCGAAGGCCGTTCTCTTGCCCCGCACGCAACCCGTTGTCGATGGGGGACATTTTTGGGACAGGTCAGGGGGAAGTCAGGCACTCTTTCAAAGAACACCTCTCCGCTTGAACTCTAGTGGCCCTGAAATGTGTCCCCTTCTTGCGCATTGAATGAAGCGGTGGATTGTTTTTTGACGACTTCTTGAAGCGTGAGAAACGCCCTGGACAGCCCAATTTTATGTTATCTCGCAGGACAGGTAATGGCTGACACGCGCTAATTGGGGTGTCCCTCTGTTTTCCCGCCCCGTGATCACGAGCAGTCTAAGTTGCAACATCTCAGGTTGTTTCGTGAGAGAGGTATGGCCATTAGCGATCTACATTGGGGTCGCTTGCTCTGCGGATGGGCTCTTTATTGAGGACTTTCCCTGACTCCTTGTGGGCTGTAACCCTTCTGACGCTTTCGCGCCCGTAGTGCTCATACTCGAAGCCACTCACTGTAGGCTCCGAGGAACCCCACTGAAAAGAAGAATGTCCGACCCACAGACACTATGTCTTCTTGCGTAGTAGGAGGGGGGTCGTTGTAGTGGGGTTTGAGCATTTTCCCAACATCAAGCGAGCTCCTCCGACTTCGTAACCCCCTTTATGTGAGAGATTGATTGCACGATTACCCCACATCGTGTTTGGGGACCCTCCTCTCCAAGCGTCCTGAGGTAGCATGCGACTATTCTCCCAGGACATCCGATGATCTACCCCACTTGTACACCAGCCTCAGACTGCACCTTGCATTGAGCGATAGCTTTATACAGGATACCTACCGTTAGGAAGATGTGCGGATTATAAAGACTGGGCCTCCCCAAAGAGTGACACTCTTAACATTGATATTATGAGAGGGAAGTGAAAGGTCGTGTCACTCTCCAAGGACCAAGCGCTGCTTGCATGATCTCCATGCACCCAGGTGCCTCCCCAAAGTAGCCCTCACATGAAGAAACTTGGTAAACCCACACTCGCCCACATGTCATGTCCCCCCATGCTGAGCGAACATATATGGGAAGTGGAGGATCCCAGAGACCCAGATACCTAGTGTGAAGCCCAAAGAGCCCCCTGGGAAGAGATTGAGACAGCGCTCCAACAAACGGACAGTAAGACTGAGTACCATTCCCAGAGTCAGGAACGACGTGGGATTTTAATTTTGATTACATACAAGCGCGAACATTAATACCTATTCAATTTATCTTATACTTCTCTCCACAGCCACCATGCCTGTAAGGGCGCTAAAAGAGCGGCTCCCGATCGAAAGCCGGATTAGCCTTTGCCGATAGGCGCTTGCAGCGCAGCACCCATACCCCGATGCGTGGATCTCTGGTTATATTGATTATATTTGGTTTAATGCTATACTTAATTTTTTACTTTCTCGCGCGGGACCAAGTCATCTCCTGAATAACCTCTCTAAAATTGATACCACGAGACACTTTAAGTGAACAACCCCCAGGAACTGAGTCACACTGGGACCAGAGCCCCTTCCTGTGAATCAACTTAGTTATAGATCCAGATCACCCGTGCCTCTCCCCCGTGCTTTCCCCCCTTCCCTTTCCTATTCATTATGGTTTATAGCGTTTCTTGTACTGGGATAGTACGGAAGAAGAATTCTCGTAGAGAGATGGTACCCTTGATGTCGAGTAGCTCCCTCTAAGTGCTGATCCTATCAATGTGAGAGTCTGGAGTCCAACGGTGTCCTACCAGACACCCTCTACACAAAAAGAGCCGAAAATACGGAAGTACACAGTATACCCAGAATTCATGGCGGAAGCACCTTAGTTAGGGAACCTGTCTCCCATTCAATCAGGTAAGTTATCCCGAGAGAACAGACATAAGCTGCTGCCGAGCCCCTTAGCGGCCATATACATTTCACGTTCAACACCCAGATGCGCTTCTAAGACACCCAAAGCAAAGATACTAAGCAGTCTGTGTGCATGAAGAAGGCTATGCCAGAGGACGTAGGCAAAAACAGCAATGATCCTATAAGAGGAAACCTATCATAATTACAGATGACTTTTCAAGCCAAACTATGAAAGCAAGAAGAACCTGGAGCCAAAGCGCATTTCCAGTGTTACAGGACAATAGATGCCACCCCAGGTTATACTTCTGGACCCGAAACTTTAGCCCCCTCTGCGCCCCGAACAAAATGCCCCTCCGTATCATCCACTAATTGAAGGGAGAGAGGGCAAACCTCCATGACCGATCAACCCCAGATGTTGACTGTAAGAAGAGAGCCGAGATACAGCGATTGTCCCAGAAGACCCAACCTTCTCAACATAGACTGCATTATCTCACAGAACGCCAATTCAGGTCCTAAGGATACTCTAGTTTTACAACATTGCGTGGCGCCCATCACCCATGGCACCGCAGAGCCACATCAGGATAAAATGCGCATAACCTGCGAGGCCCCGAGAATAGAAGAAGACCTAGAACCCAAACCGGCAAGGTCGCCTTGCCTCGCGATGAACAAGCGCCCCGACAGACGGAAGCAACCAACTCAAACCCCGCCTATCAGTCATTAACTCCTTGAAGATGTGAATGTAAGTGTGACTAAGACTCGCCTCAATCAAGACCATTCGAGAGCTAGCTCGATTTGTGGGTGGCTACGCATGGAGTCGTGCTCCAAGTGTACATGGAAACGATCGTTATATACCCAGGTGCTCGCCCATATGGTGGGCTTGTAACCCAACGTACTCCTTCCTACCTTCCAAGGGACCCAGACCACCAGCCCTAAGTTAAAGGGATGGAATCAAAAATTATTCCCAAGGGATAAATGCTTTACCCAAAAATGCAAGACATGGTGTTGCCTATGTTGTCGATATCCTATGATCAACACTACGGATCTCCCCCAAAGTAAAAGGGTAGCCCCAGTGTAAGTATCACGAATCGAAGGCCCATTACATTTTTTATCTTGCTCAGATCATGGCAACCGAGCATCCACCCCAAGAATATTTCACAATCATGAAGTACTGAATGTGCTCTCCCGTTATAACGTCGTGGGTGGGCACCTCGTCAATGCTCTTTGTCTAGAGTACCTCGTTGTGCCTCTAAGACGCAGAAACGAACGTGTTTACTGCGCCAGGTAAACCTCAGATACACTCCATGACTTAGGGGACTTCCAATACCCACTGAGTTGCGAACAAATACCCATATGGGAGTGAGGGTCCAACAGAGAACAAAGAATAGACAGACAATTGTCGAGGGTCTCTTAAGGAAAGAGAATGAACGATAATAATGACATCTACTCACGACATACATGGACCTCATTATAGACCTCTACGAATATCCACGCCTAATTATCCAGACCGGCGATAGCGACGAAGGCATTATACCTCTTCCGCAGCACCCCTCAATATGTAACGATGTGCTGCCCAAAGTTCTGGCCACATTCAACCTCGGCGCGACACAGCTAGAACAGAAACGTCCCCAAAATAAACCCCGAAGCACAAATATGACGATAATTTCAATGCCAATGTCCGCTATCGAGACCCCGTGCCAACATCTATAAACTCGCCCTAACCGACATGGTGGAGTGGCTGACCTGACATGCCCTCCGGTAGGATACCAGCCATTGGAGTCTTAACGCTACACTTCCGGCAGCCCTTGAATAGGAAGGCTTATGCAGAGATGGACGAGGAGAGAGAAATAAAGAAAAGCCATCTAGTGCGACTTAAGCGCTCCTGGAACTGAATGACAAAAACAAAAACAACACCCCAACGAAATATGTGATACTAACCAGCATCCCACCAGGCGGGGATTTTTAATTTAGCCCCGAGCCTGGGGGTGCCCCTGGTTGTGCTGGGTGTGCCCTGGTTCTTCTTGGCTCCCCTGTCCGCGAACGCCCTACCATTACAGAAAAGGCTTCATATGCACGACACAAGAGGAGAACCAAGATCGTGACTATTACACTACTAACACTTAACATACTCCGAACAGACCAGACCCTGCGCGCGATATCCAGGCCTATGGCACGAACTAGTGTCACTGAAAGTGCCCTTCACCTATGCCCACCAAACAGACAGGAAGAAATAGAAAAAATGCCAGAGGGCCAAGAACAATCCCAACACGCACGTGAGTTAAGAAACCCAAACAGAGAATATACATGGAGCCTGGACATAGGCACAGAATAAAATCAATTCATAGGAAATCCAAAGTTTTTGGTTTCTTGTTGAAAGATATTAGAAAGCTCTCTCTCGAGTGACTATACGGCTATTCTCCGCTCCCTTCGTCAACCGCCAAAGAATACGAGCAACAACCCTGCCCGCCAAAGTCTCATACTATCTAGCATGCCAATCTCGATTAAGAAAGGAAATATCACAAACAACATAGGAAAAGATCCAGAAAGATCGCAGCGTAAGGAAATATTTTAAGAACTCTTATCCTCTACCCAAGTGTATTGGAAAATACTGAGAAATGAAGAGGAGTCGGTATGAATATCTGAAAAAATCCTGGGAATCACCAAAGGCCAACCAAGAAGGTGCCGGAGCAGCCCGGTCCACTTCACAGACACTGCCCGCATAATATACATGCACAGTGACTCACACTTGAGTTATGCGCGCAGCAGCCGCCTGTAGCAAGAAACTACCTGTGACAACTTACATACAAGCGAATAGCCAGACTAGGTCAGGTATGTGGATCGCTGACGGGCCGCATATTCGGTGTAAACCTCTTGCCCTCCCCCTTTGCCCCCTGCTCGGGGCCGCCGCGGTTGACCGCGCGCACCAGGCGGCCTCCCGCTTTTCCAAAAGGACCCGCCCTACAACCATTATTACTGAAGGTGACTGTTTAGAAGGATACAAGGGGAAGCAGCTGAAGCTTGCTCCCCCATCGCTCTTACATGTCCTGCTGCGGCCCGCTCTCATCGTGCCGCTCGCTAGCATCACTCTCCGTTACACGAGTCGGTGAGCCGAGGGATCACAGCAGACACAACTTAAAAGAGAGAATTATACGCCCATCGCCAAGACAAGAATGCCAAAATTTTAAAACGGATGATACTGGCAGAATACTGCCATTAACGACCGGATCCCCTCCTCTCCAAGGAGATCCATCCATTTTGTGGATGACCAAGTTTGGATTAACCCAGAGATGCAGTGGACTGGGTTCTGAACACTTGTCGGAATAGAGATAAAAAATTCAGAATAAAGTTCGTGTGGACATCGACCACACTCCCATGTGAAATCCGGAATCGCAATTAGACCAAAAACGCACACTCATCCCAGTGCCTCTCGGTGTGCGTTAGTGTAGTAATGGCTCCCTTCCTTGACAAAATCAGCATCTTGAGGGGGTCTCCCTGATGTGCTTAGAATACCTGGGAAGGGTACTGTGCATTGGGCGAGAGTGGCGATGTTATTCTCTGTCGCAAGATCGCCGGGTATCCAAAGACCCAGGCCCGTTCATAGCAGCTGACACCCCCACCAGCTCCTGAATGCCGTGCACTCTAGATCGGTGGACGTGCAATATTCGACCAGCGCCAGAAGCTTTGCTCGCCCTTCAGTACCGATACCTACGTCCCGGGAATCCCTCAGCGTCAGCCAGCGGGCTGCGCCCCCGCCTCTGTCATCCCTCTCCTTTTATTAGTTGCTGTTGAAACAACTGCTATAGAGCAATAAGGCGAAGAAAAGGAAATTAAGGAGTATAATTGGACAAAGAAGTAGTCAAGCTATCCCTTTTGCTAATGATATGATTGTTTAATTAAGGGATGCTAAAAAACTTCCACCAGAAAACTCCCAGAGAGAAACGATTAACAGCTCCAGCAAAGTAGCAGGATACAAAATCTAACCACGCTTTAAAAATGTACTCGCATAGCATTGTGGGCTCCTGTTCTCTCGGTAGCCGCAGCCCGACAATGAGCACATGCACGAACGTGCCCTACGAACCCCAAGAATTTCAAAGGGATGCCGTCTCGCCCCAACTTCCACCACCGCTTGGCAGTGAACTGCTGCCTCGGGGAGACTGAACCTAATATTATATCCCATCATATCGGGGGCTGGGAGGAACAAGCCGCTAAGACGCGCCAAGGACGCTCCTTATAGAGTGCCGCTCACATCAAATTGATCTACTTTTAATGTCGTAATCAGAAAGGCTAACATCCTCGAAGAGGACATCAGATGACTCGAAAAAAAACCTCCAATGCTATGGATTGGGAAAATAACATTGTAAAAACGTCCAATTCACTGAAACTCTTGTATAGATATAAAGCAATTCCAATCAAAACCCCAAAAGTTTCTTCACAGAATTAAAAAAAAAAAAAAAAAAAAAAAAAAAAAAAAAAAAAAAAAGAGCTACACAGGGGATTCTCTATCTAACTTCAAACTATACTACAGGGCATATAGTCATAAAAACAGCCTGGTACTGGCACAAAGGCACAGACCCCTGTTGACCAATGGATTCCAAATGCCTGACGGAGCCAAATCGCTCGAGGGCAAGCATAGACGAACTCTCTAGCTATCTCTGGCTATATTTACAAGGGAGCCAAGAAGACACAATGGAGAAACAGGACAGCATCTTCAAGCAAGTGGTGTTGGCCAATCTGGATATCTCCCTGCAGAAGAATGAAATTAGGTAACCCCCCGCCTACCTATACATTTGCCCCCTGTACCAAAAGTTTAACCTCAGAGGCAGACGTCATTCAGATAGAACTGACTCCCCCGTGGTTGTCCCGTCCTAACGTTGAAACCCCAGAGGCTTCTAGGATATTGGCTGCAGGTAACCGTGACATATGAACCCTTCAGGTTTGTCTCGCGGCGCGCCCCCAGCAGCCTACCCAAAGCTCCATAGGCAGTGAGCGGGAAGATCAAGGACAGCGTTCACTAGAGTATACAGACCGAGGCCCGAGCCGCCCCAGGTGTTGGGGCGGTTGCAGTGCCGCGCTGCGCATATATGATATACTCTCTTGTCGGGAAGGTCGACACACGTTGGCAAATGGGACCTCCCATGGATACTGCAGAATAACTTCTGTACATCAAAAGAAAACAATCCAAGTTAAAGTGAAAATGGTATAGAAATCTGCCACCATGAGAGGGTGGGCGAGGATACCTTACTGCATGAGTTGACTGATCCTGCAATCGGCCATTCGACAGTGTCCCAGGGAAGATTGGACAGTTGATCTTCCATAGCTGGAAGGCAAACAGCCCAATTCACAACCACGGTGCGACAAAGCCACACTGGACCCAACCGGCTGGCTATCTCCGATTATCATGACCTGCCGTGTCGTCCCACCTCTCAACTCCAGTCATGGCCACGCCAGGGTCAGAGATCACACTCTCGAAAAAGCCGGCTCCTGGAGGACCTTCCCCGAAAACGTCGCGACCGTATGAATCTAAAGCGTGACGCTGTTCGTGGAGCACCACTCCGTGGGGCTTGCTTCACGAGAGGCGTTGCAAACATCCAACGTACATCACGAATCGGTAAGGGAAATGCAACAAAGAGCCCACTTGCTATCAGTGGGTACTCTCGTGAATTCATCTTACTCCAATAGACAGGGCGTAGGGCGACTCGAATACAGAGAAACGAAATGATGATACCAAGTGCTGGAGAAGGTGTGGGGAAAGGGGACCACTCCTCCGGCTAGTGAGATGGAAGAGTTTTGGGGAAGTGATAAACCTTGCTCTCGGCAGCCACCCTATCGGGAACGAGACCTCGCAGTCCAGTGTGGAGACCCATTGGAAGACTTGGAATGAAACCTGGCCACCCGGAGGCCCTGGAGCTTGCGGACACCACTGCCCCCTGGGCATTTTTTGGGTCGACCCTTCAAGGGACTTCAGCCTGCGGACCCCTCCAGGAGATACATGCACCCTCCATGTTTAGTATTCAGCCTCTTCGTTCACATAGGGCCAGAAGAGCCTGGCGGCGACCACAACCCAAATGCCCCGCTCAACCTTGCATGACAGGTAGTTTGATGGTCGTGCTGCTAGTGGTGATCAGAGAAAATGCTCGAGTTGGCTTACATCGGTGACACCCAGTGGGCATGTCCTATGCGTATGCCCGTGATCAAGAAAGACGCAACATCTCGGCCGTGGGTGGCGCGCGCGTGCTCTCTAGAGTGCCCTCCGCCGCGCGAAGCGTTCGCGGAGGCAGAGCATGGTAGATCCTTGCTGATGTCTCTGGTGGTGACGATAGAGAGGAGGGACTATCCCTCTGGTCCTAACGCAGGCGTTGCGCCCGGAGTTCACCCAGGATACACCCTGGGGGCACCAGGGCGGAGCGCACCCTTGTCTCTCGCCTCCCGAAAGAGAGCTCCATAAGACACAGTAAAAAAAAAAAAAAAAAAAAGACAACTTCATATGATACGGACCCTCTTTGCAGGAGAAAAGTGGGCCCCTGGCACACGCCACTCTCCTGAGGAGCCTCAGTGCTGTGAATGGTTGAAGTGTCGTCAATACCAGTCCCCCAGCGAAAAACAAGCATAAAACGCCTTGCAACTCGGCATCCTCCCGTATCCCTCATTTCTGTGTGAATCCTGCTAAGTTGCCAATTACCCCTACTTTGGCCTGGGTGGACGGAGATGGCCCCTTAGCCAGTTCAACTGTCTCCACCCAACCGCCTGTGCGCCTCTGCCCAAGACCTGGGTCGCCATTCCCGGCACCGACGTCTCATGGGAGTGGCGTGACAACCTGCTCCTTTGACATCACGCTTCCCAGCGGCCGGAATCCCTCTCGCGCGGTGCCCCTCGCCTTTCCGTGACCCCTGCCCTAGGGTCGGCATTGCTTCACCCAACCCGCGCCATAGCCGGGACCGGCCTTTGGGTAGGTCCTCGCTCCCTGTCCGGGCGGGTTACGTCCTTGGCGACCATATCCACAAAAGCCCGCGTCATGGGCCCAGAAAAGGTTTCGGTAGGTTCATTCCATACGAGCCTATATCACGGCGCAACAATAAGATATAAATGCGATCTCTATAAAGTAAACAAATAAAACTGTACCTCTGCTTTGTAAAATAAAGATAAGACAAAACCGATCCAACGCCTCTCGCGTTAGTCCGCAATCAATATAGCTGTCTACCAACACGTGTCTTGCGAAGGCCCCACCATTGCGGACACTTGCGTCCCTATCTTGACATAACGTCTCGACCATGGCTGGGGTCGTTTGTCACTGGCTTGATTAGTTTTCGCCGCATGAATCTGTTTGTGCATGCGACTCCCACCTACCTGTTAGATCATGTGAACAGGGTCCGCTTTGAAACAGCTGGTATCGATCTCATGATGTTTCCGCAATGGCTCTCGGGTCAGTGAGGCACCTGTTCGCTCTGGTGGCCCGTACGTGATATATCTCGGAGATCTTTCGGCCCATCCTTCTCTTTCGCGACAATGGTCTTGACGCCCACTTGCGCGCGTGAGGAAATTTAGACTAGAGGAGTGAGTCCGTTGAAGGAGCGCCCACACCTCACGCCAACTTCCTAATCTTCACCACTCTTAGCCATTTTGTGACCTTTGGGGTCGTGTTCCTCAGCCTTTCTGTGCATGAGGAAGCTTCTTTATCTAAGACTTGTGAGATTTATTAGTGTCCTCTTTATCTCGTTTGTTTAGTGTGCCATGGGCCCCTTAGGTGTAAAGTTTTGTCCAGTGTGGTCAGATGTCCCTTTGGGCTGTGGGCGGCCCGTAATTTTATCATATAATTGTCCGTTGATCTGCTTCACCGGGTGTCGTGGCGTCCCCCTATAGTTAGTCCTTTCTTTCCTCGTACAACATGACACGCCCTCTTCCTTTGATGAACTGGTGGAACTGACTGGTGATAGTTTACAATGAAATGATTGTGTAACAGCCATAATCCTCTACGTCCAGAAAAAAATCGACATTCCTCCTAGCTTTGGCCTCGATGACAGTCAAATTGGGGGACCCACATATGCTAGAGCCGGTCCCACGTGTCGGCTGAGCGATTTAGTTTTGAACATGCCTATTTGACCGGTGATCTCGGAGTCTCCAAAGCTCCTTCCGCGATATACATTCACTTAAACGGCTCATCCCCGTATCTACCCACGCCAATGCGTCTGCTGGGACAGTTATTTCTTGGCACTCGCCGACCGCCACCGAGAAGCAATGGTAGTCGTGTATGATAGGTATGAAGGAAGATAAGGAAGAGAGGAAAAAAAGGAGGAAAAATGTTAAAGCGACGTCCGGGGAAAATAGCTTAGGGCGTCAGAGAGGATAGTAGGAATAGCGGATTAGAGCCACAATCTTATAGTGGTCCTATGATTTGCCTTTCATTGGTTTGTGTGTAGGGCTTTAAGAAGGGAGGAGGGGAAGGCATTAGTGCTCTGTGTTTATCGGAAGTCAAATACGGCATGATGGATGGACAGGCCATTTCGTGAGATGAAAACTCAGGAGCGTATGATTCGTGCTGCTGTGGACCTGTGCCGCTGACAAGTGTCGCTGACATTCCTCGAAGAGGTGCCCAACCCATGATATCCTTCCCTGGGCTGAATCACCCCAGCAACTGGACTCTCAGTCCCTTCCCAGGTTGCCTTCCTCGTTCTCCTAGCTACACATGAGACTACTCTGCCTCTGAAAAAACAGAGTCTATAGAGGTTCCACACCGTCCCTCCCTTTTCCCTCCCAATAAATCATATTTCCTTCTCCTCAGTAAATCAGTACGTGCCTAGGTTCCGGCTCTTTTAGTTGCTTCTCGCTTACCCCGCATACTTTACCTACTCCTCTGTTGCTTTTCCTACAATCCCTGTCCACCCTTGCACCACCTCTTCTTACTTATCTCTCCGAATCCTCTCCCTAATTTCCCCGGCTCTTCTCGTAAGAACATCACCTGGCCCAGCGTACTCACTTCTGAGGCACACCTCGTGACCCATATGATTATCTCTTGGCTAACATACAAAAATAATATAGAAGTGGATTCACTCCTCCCTAGAAAAGGTAGCGAGATGCAATACAGCTCTAGATGTCTCATTCTCTCATAACCCGACCTCTCTATAAAGCCCTTTCTGGCGCATTCTCTACTAGTATCGCACTCCCTTGCCTGTGAGCCCCAGGAGCCTTGATTCTATAGACCATTACTTACCCAGATCCTCTTCATCCTTGGTCCCCCCTTCCCCCAAGGTTACAGTTGTTGCTAAACTTAAGAGGCCTGCAAGAAGATTGAGAAATGGGCTCGGCAGTTAATAATCAAATAAGTATTTAATCTTTAGCGATTCGTCTCTTCAGAGAGGTCGCGATCGGCCAGTGAGCTCTTCGCTCTCTTAACTTGTGGGATAACGTGTGGAGTACCATATCCTGTAACTTTTTAGACATGCCCTAATAATACGAGTGCCGACGTGGCGCTTGACCCCCTCCGGGGAGGATGTATATGACCACCATCTACAGGCTCTGTCTATAGGATCAACCTCAAGGCTGTCCAACCACATCCCCCAACCCTCAACTCCGGTTGTACCTAGGCTCCCTCTTCAGGCCAGGCTTGATCCAAAGGCGCGTATGCAGGAGCTCGTTCTTTCGGGCTTTGGTTCCTATCCAGGCGAAAGCTTATTTGTCATCTCTTGTTTGGGAGCGTTTTCTAGATACCACTCACATCGCGCTGTGTGCCACAACTTTTTAATTAGTGTCATTTTTAAATTCTCTTTAGCTAGAGATAGACCCGATCGCCTATTCGGTTAAGAGCGCCGACCGCTCTTACAGAGGACCCGGGTTCGATCCCCAGCACCCACATGGCGGCTGAGAACCGTCTGAAGCTCCAATTCCAGGAGAACTCCAGTTCCAGGGGAATCCGAGACCCTCTTCTGACCTCCGCGGCATTGCACGACACGGGTGCACAGACTTGCATGCAGACAGTACATTCATACACATACAGAAATAAATAAAAAAAAATAATAAAAAAAAATTAAAAAAAAAAGAAAGACTACTGGGGCTCTTGAATTACCAGATTATTTTTAATAATTTTCTTTAAAGGATACAGCAGATTTTTATTACTCCATGAATATAAATTATTGTCCACCAGAATGGCTACATTTCAAAATGTAAATTGTAAAGTCTTTTGGTTCTTTTATTTATCAATTGTTAATAATTATTAGAATTGATTTACTAGCAAAAATCAGTCTTCCAGAGTTTGTAATTGACATTACTGAGAAGTACATGCTTTTGGTTTCAAAGGAAATCTTCAGTGTACTTGGGAGAAACTAAAAGTTCATGGTTCATGATCTGTCCTTTCAGTTTTCTCCACTTCATATGTGTATTACTTTTCTGTTGCTGTTACAAAATACCATGACCAAGACAACGTACAGAAGGAAGAGTTTATTTTGGCTTAGGGTTCCAGAGGGACAAGAGTCCATCATGTTTCGGAAGCATGATGGCAAGAGGCAAGAGTAGGAAGCAGAGTGGTCACATCTTGAAATAAATGAAAAACCAAGAGCAATTTAGTAACAGAAGACTATAGGTACTTATGTATTTATTATATCATTCAAGAATCTTTGTTTCAGAGCTGGGCATGCTGGTGCACACTTTTAATCCTTTGAAGTGAGGCAAGACTATAAATTCTTGAAGCCCACCCCCAGTGACATACTTCCTCTAGCAAGGTCTTGCCTCTTAAAGGTTCTGTGACCTTTGCCAAATGGCATCATCACCTGGGCCCATATGCCAAGTGTTTTAAGTTCTTGAGTCTCTGGGGGATATTTCTCATTCAGATCACTGCTGTTTCCTAAGGAATGAATTTTTAGATTGTTACTTGTTAAATTCCTATGGGCCAGCATTGATAAAGTACTTTGCTGTGCTTGTAGTCTTGTTAAGGAAGTTTGAGAGAACCCTTCATAATATTAGTATATCAGTGTCCACAGTTGGAGCTTTTCTGTTTCTTGCTGTAAGCATCAATGACCAAAAACAACTCTAAAAGAAGTCTGTACTTACATATAAATGCAAGGATGATGATGTTTATACAGGTCTCTAATTTTTCATTATTTTTTTTTTTAAGAATTTAGATGTCAGGTTGATGTTTTGTGTTTGGAAGTCCAAAGAAAATTTGTTATAACAGGCTGTTTTGACTCAGGGTATTAACATCAGTAGGAGAATTAGAATGATTTTACCTTGCCTATAAATGTCTCATGTGTATACATCTAGTCTATGTAGAGCTTGAGTCTAATGTAGCTTTAATGTTAGTTGTGTATCAGAGGCTTTTTTGTCTTCATTTTTTAACATACTAGCATTTTATTTCATTAAAAAAAAATGTAGTCATTCACCAGGTGTGGTAGTTTACGCCTTTAATCCCAGCACCTGGAAGGCAGGCGGATCTCAAGTTTTAGGCCAGCTGGGATTATAGGGAGATCCTGTTTCAAAAAAGACTCCCCCCCCCCAAAAAAAAAGTATAGACATTAAAATGTAGGTAATTTTTTAAACTAAATTAATACCTTTTAAAAATGTTTAGTTTTATTCGTGTATGTTTCTGTGTTTCTGTGCCTGTCTGAGGGAGTGTATACTACCTGTGTGAGGGTGCCCCCCCGGGGGCCAGGAGGAGGAGTTAGATTTCCTGGAGCTGAAGTTACAGATGGTTGGTCCCAGGAATTGACCCATATCCTCTGCAAGAGCAGCAAGTGCTCTTAACTATTGAGCTGTCCTTTCCAGCCTAGTTTAATGTATTCTTTATATTAAATTCCAATATAAGTTTTGCTTGGTGTCTATGATAATTATATTTTGAATGTATAATTCTGTATATGTGTTATTTTAAAAATACCCAGATGATCAGCAAGCTTTGAACTCAATCATGCAAGATTTGGCTGTCCTGCATAAGGCCAGTCGGCCAGCATTATCCTTACAGGAAACTAGAAAAGCAAAATCTTCATCACCAAAAAAGCAGGTAATGTTTTAAATAAATGTGTTTTTTCTTCTATGAATTATTTTCATTTCATAACCCAATCTTACTGAGGACTTTGTCACTTTTTTTTTTTTTTTTTTTTTTTTTTTTTTTATTTTTTTTTTTTTTTTTTTTTTTTGTTTTTTTTTCCTTTTTTTTTTTTTTTGTTCTTTTCCAGACAGGGTCTCCCTGTAGCCCCAGCTGTCCTGGAACTCACTCTGTAGACCAGGCTGGCTTTGAACTCATAAAGATCCACCTGGCTCTGCCTCCCGAGTGCTAGGGTTAAAAGAGTGCAGCACCATGCACGGCTAGCTTTTATATTTTGAAGCAGATTTTCTGCTTAATATATTATCCCATAATTGTGTGTTTTATTTCTAATATGTAATGCAATGTAAGTGGTATGTAGGTACAGTATTAAGGAAATAATGACAAGAAAGCCAGGCATGGTGGCACATGCCTTTAATCTCAGCACTTGGGAGGAAGAGGCAGGTGGATCTTTGTGAAATTGAGGCCACCCTGGTCTACATAGCCAGTTCCTGGGTCTTGTCTTTTAGAGACAAGAAAAGTAAAGTGCATGTACTTAAAGAAAAGAATTTTATGATAACTGCTTACTAAAGCTAATTACTTCATCTGTTCTTCATGTACTTAAGATAAAACAGTGTCAACCCCCCCCCCCCAGTACTCTATTCTGGATACTTATGGAGATGATTTGGATTCCTATAAATGATGATAAGTTTGAGGTAAAAAGAAAGTAGAGATAGATACCATAGCTCTCCTTATCTGTGCTTTTGCTTTCTATAGTTTTAGTTACTCATGGTCAATGTAGGTCAGAAAATAACAGATGGAATATTCTAGAAATAAACAGTTCCTAAGTTTTAAATTTCATGCTATTTGAGGTAGCATAATGAAGTCTCTGACTGTCCTGCTCTACCCTGATTAGGTAGGGCATGAATTACCTGTGTCTGTTGTGTCTGTGCTGCTGGTCTCTTTGTCACTTAGCAGCTATTTCAGTTGTGGACTTGACTGCCATTTCCCCAAAGGTGGGAATAGTGCTGCTGACAATGTGGATTTGTAAAGAGAAGCTTTAAAGTACTTCTTTTCGCAGAAGAGGTCTAAGTTCTCAACCTAATAAGGAAAAACAAACAAACAAACTATATGTTCAAGAACCTTGGAACATCTACCTTATATCAGGTTCTGCAGTAGAATATTCTATATTTCCCTATACTGGGTCAATAACTATCACACGCATCCTTTTCTCACTTATAGGGCTTAGTGCTCTTTCCTGTTGTCAGATCTGGCAGCAGTTCTCAATTCAGCTTTCTGGCAGAAATAGTTGACTGGAACTTGTGAAAATTAAATCCCCTTTCCCTTCTGCTCTGTATTCAATGAATGGCTAAGAAAAAAATGAAATGACTGAGAAATTTATCTGATCTCTGGATGATTATGACTGGTTTTTCATCTTATTATAGAATGATATTCGAGTCAAATTTGAGCATAGAGGAGAAAAAAGGTAAGCAAGGGAACATTACATATCAATTAAGTTATATAACTATGTGTTCTGTTTTAGCTATTAAAGATTCTTTCCAGATTTGAATGAAGTTTTGTGGTTTATAAATTGAAAGTGGACTAGTACTTGGTAATGTGTGACATGCACTTAGACTGAAGATAAATAGAATCTGTCAAAATTCAGGCTAGAAATGATTAATGTGTTTGCTTTGCAATATTAGGAAGTAAATAAGATCACTTCATAATACATCCTTTAAATCTTACCATTTGCTTTTATTTTTATTGAGTGGAAATTTTGATCAGTCTTAAGAGATCCGAATGCTGTGACATATGTAGAAAGCAAGCAGAAATGGTGGCTGCAGATTATTTTTTTAGCAGAGGTATAAGCCTAGCTCTTCATGTGGCATCTATGTCTCAGTGTAAAAGTGAAGGTGGGGTAGTTGACAAGAGAATTGCCAACAAGACCTAATTAAAATTACATAAGATAGAATTTCTTTTTTTTTTAAGATAGAATTTCTTTTTAATTAGTGTCAGTATATTAATAAAAGGGCTATTAGTCTTAAGGAATTAAAAATGGCCCACAGGTCTGAACTTGATGTGAACAAGTTTCACCATAGATACTGAAAAAAATGGAATATACCAGTCATATCATGGAACTATTGTTCAGTCGACTTTATTTGAAATGGTTTGTTTCTCTAAACTTTTCATTCCCTCAGCCCTATTTATTTCTTATTATGTGTTAGGACATAAGGTACAAAGTGAGCAAAGTAGAAGTGGGTCCTCCCTGTAGATCTGGAAATCTAGTATGGTGCTCTCCAAACTTCAGGATATCTTCTCCAGGCCCATTCAGGCAAGACCTTTGAGACGGAAAAAGAAAATACCATAATTTATTTCATTTTCGTCACTTTAAAATATCTTGGTGGTATGCTCATATGTGTGGTTATATGAGCTTGAAATGTTGAATTGATAAGGACAGCTTTGTTTTTAAGTTTCATTGCTTTCTGTTGTATATATGTCACATAGTTAAATTTAATCACTTTCCTCCATGAGTGTTTTACATTGGTCTTTAGTATCTATGTATTCATTCATTCATTCATTCATTCATTCATTCATTCATTCATTCTTTGGTCTTTTTGAGACAGGATTTCCCTGTAGTCCCAGCTGGCCTGGAACTCGCTATGTATATCAGGCTAGCCTTTAACGCACAGAGATCTGCCTGCCTGTTTCTCAAGTGTGGTCTTTAGTATTCATATAACAGTGCATGTTAAAAGCTACAGAGTATTTTGAAATTTTCTATTTAAACTTTTTAATTAACAAAGAATAAACTCCAGAGTTTCTTTAAGTTTTTATTGGGAATTTTTGCATTTGATTAAAAATGAGCTATTTTTAAGTGTGCATAGCTTTAATTTTGCATCTAACAAGAAGAAAATATTATATCATTTATGCCAAACAAAATAAAATATTTTAAAATTCTCTCTCTATAGAATCCTTCAGTTCACGAGACCAGTTAAACTTGAAGATCTGAGGTCTAAGTCTAAAACTGCCTTTGGACAGTCTATGGATCTCTATTATACCAACAATGAGGTAAGTTTATTTAGTTCAACTTTTAGTAGTCCTTACGTTAGAAATGTAGTAATGCTGTATTTTTATTTAGTTAAGATTAGTAAAACAGTGGTACATTTGATGACTAAAATGTCATGATTAAATTTAGGTGGATGTTTCCCATTGTGACAAATAACAGTAGATGCTGCTGTGCAATCATTAAGAGTATGTGTTAGGAGAAGCCAGGTACTGCTTGGAAGTTTGACGCTTGTATATTTTAATTTGGCTCTGTGTGTGTAATTGATGAACTTGATTTTCTGTTCATCCTATACTTATCTGTGGTCTGTAGAGCTTTGGTGATCAATTTTGTTAAAAGTTAAGTTATTTTGGGGGCTGGAGAGATGGCCTAGCGGTTAAGAGCGCTGACTGCTTTTGCAGAGGACCCAGGTTCGATCCCCAGCACCCACATGGCGGCTAAGAATTGTCTTTAACTCCAGTTCCAGGGGAATCGACGCCCTCTTCTGACCTCCTTGGCATTGCATGACATGGGTGCACAAACCTATATGCAGACAGTACATTCATACACATAAAAAAATAAATAAAAAATTTTTAAAAAGTTATTTTAATGTTGGTTTGGATACTTTTGAATTTTTTTATATTTATATTTGGGGGGTCAGTACATATTACCTTGACAGCCCATGTTTTGAGGAAACCTCTTTTAGTCCTGAGATTAGGGTCAAATTAGGTGGTTCTGGGGTTTCTTACCATTTGGGGAATCTTAAAATTTGCACGGACAATTTCGGCAGTTACAGCTTTTCATGGTTAGGCATTATGGATTTGTAGCAGAAGCAGACAATAAATGAGTTGAAGTTCTTTGAAAGAAATGCATGAAGTTTTGTGATAATAGATAAAGGAAAAGGCAATGTCTTATTTATGATATGAAGGAAGAACTAGCTGAGGTAATTGTAGAGGCTTTAGGATGAAAAGCCAACCCTGTAAAGAATTTCAAGGGAAGAATGTTCTTGGAAGACAGACAGAGCAGCTTGAGAGTACTGTAAACAGAGATGATAAGTTTTGTATGTTTCAGTGATAGATAAAGGTGTGTGTGTGTGTGTGTGTGTGCGCGCGCGCGCGCATGTGAAAGGGCTTTGTAGATTTTAAAACCTTGTACAAATAAAGTACTTCAAAACATTAGATTTTAAATTGCTAATTTAGCTAAATTAAATGGTCATCCAGCAAGAGTGGCTAGCCAAAGACCCCACTCATGTCTCATAGATGAAATAGTTTTTATTTGTAAAAAAATTATATCTTAAACAATATAGTATCTCTGAACAAAGTAATGGGTACTATACTATAGAAATACCTTAAATTTTTACTTTACAAATAATTTGGGGCTTTTAATGATTGACAAGTGCATCTCCTTTTTTGGGGGGGGGTGTTCTTTTTGAGACAGGGTCTCCCTGTAGTTCCAGCTGTCCTGGAACTCACTGTGTAGACCAGGCTGGCCTCAAACTCACAGAGATCTGCCTGCCTTTGCCTCCCGAATGCTGGGATTAAAGGTGCCACCACACCCGGCCTAATAAGTGCATCTCTTGATAAGTCCTATCTTGGCACTTTATTTCTGTAGTGCTGGCTAGAATTTCAGCTGTCAGCTCCTAGGATCTCAGGGTTTTCAAAAGGTCTTGTCTCAGGGGGGTGAAGTACAATACATAAGAGTGGTAGATGATTAATTGGCCTAGACTGACAGCTCTTTGGATAATACACTTTCCATGGGCCTTCTTTCCTTTCCTCCCTTGTCTTTCCTATTCCTCTAATACTGTTTCCTAGAATCTTTTCCCATATAAATAACTTGACCTTGAATTTTTATTTTATTTTATTTTATATTTTATTTTTTATTTTATTTTATTATTTTATTTTTTGATTTTTATGAGACAGGGTCTCCCTTTAGTCCCAGCTGGCCTGGAGCTTGCTATGTAGACCAGGCTGGCTTTGAAGTCACAGAGATCTGACTGCCTCTGCCTCCTGAGTGCTGGGATTAAAGGTGTGCGCTACCACTCCGGGCCTTGAATTTTTATCCTAGGAGAACCAAGAAACTGAACTTTTGATCCCCATTCCCCCCCCAGGGTATTTTTTTTTTTTCCTAGCAACAGGAAATGAAACTAAGACATGTAGTAATACAAAATTAGCAAGAGTAGAAATTAGGAATGCGATTTGAAGTACAGACTAAGCAGATTTAAGTGGAATATATGATAGAATTCATATTTATCCAGGTTTATATTTGTATTCAGCAGCCTTTTCCCATTTTCTTTTCTTTTTCTTTTTTTTAAATATTTTTTGAATTTATTTTTGTATGTGTATGAATGTACTGTCTGCATGTAGTTTTGTATGTGTATGAATGTACTGTCTGCATGTAGGTTTGTGCATCCCTGTCGTGTACTTCCACAGAGGTCAGAAGAGGGCATTGGATTCCCCTGGAACTGGAGTCAAAGACGGTTCTCAGCTGCCATGTGGGTGCTGGGGATCGAATCCGGGTCCTCTGCAAGAGCAGTCAGCGCTCTTAACCGCTAGGCCATCTCTCCACCCCCGCCCCCTTTTATTTTGAGACAAGGTCTTGCTTGGCCTGTACCCATGGTACTCACTATGTAGCCTAAGATGATCTTGAACTTCTATCAGTTCTCCTGGCTTAGTCTCCCAAGCTGCAGCTTTATTATTTTATTTTGTAATTGAATTTTTGTGTATTTCATACAGAGCATCTCAACATCTCAATTATTCTTTTTTTTCTTTTTTTTGTCTTTTCAAGACAGGGTCTCCCTGTAGCCCCAGCTGTCCTGGAACTCACTTTGTAGACCAGGCTGGCCTTAAACTCACCAAGATCTGCCTGCCTCTGCCTCCCAAGTACTAGGATTAAAGGTGTGCACCACCATGCCCTGCTCATTTATTCTTAATCATCTTTCTATCCCTTTCCCACTGGCACAGTTTCTTTCAATAGTCCTTTGAGTATAGTTATTCTTTTCTTCAACTCTTTGTATTGCTTCAGGAATTCTCAGAAGGGCTAGTTTTGTGGTCATGAATTCTTTCAGCCTATTCATGTTGTAGAAGATTTTCCTTCCTCTTCAACTATAATAGACATTGCTGGGTAAAGTATTCTGTGGTCATTTAGAACCTGAATGCTTCAGTCCAGGCTCTCCTGGCTATTGTAGTTTGTATTGAAAAGTTAGCTGTATTTCTGATGACTTTTCCTTTATATGTGACTTGGTTTTTTTTTTTTTTTTCTTTTTTCTTTTGCAGCTTTCAGTATTCTCTCTTTGTTCTGAACATTTAGTGTTTTTAGTATGATATGGTATGAGGAGATTCTTTTCTGTTCCTATCTATTTGGTGTTCTGTGTGCTTCTTGTATCTCTATGGTCATGTCTTTCTTTAATTTTGGGAAGTTTTCTTTTATAATACTGTTGAAGATCTGGTCAGTACCACTATCCTGAGATTCTTCTCTTTTCTCTATGCCAGTGAGTGATGTGTAAGTTTGTTTTTTTCATGGTGTCCCATATTTCCTGCATAGTCCATTCCTGTGATTGAAAAATATTTTTATAACCTTTGCTTGAGTGGTCCAGTTCTTCATCTTTATTGTCCAGTCTTGATATTGTTTTCCGTTTCATTTATTCTATTGGTGAGACTTTCTCCCATTGTTTCTAATTGGCTTATTGAGTGTTTCACTTGCTTTCAATTTGTCTTGAGTTTTCTTCAATATTTTTATCTCTTCCGTGAATTCAGTCAGAAGTTTATCCCTTTCTTCTTTTAGTTCTTTGATTTATTTGTATGTTCTTTAAATTTCGTTGAATTCTTTGAGACTGTTTGATTGATTGTTCTTTTAAATTCTGTGTCCTGAGTTGTCTCTAGGGGATTCTCATTGTAGAGCTCTTCTGTAGATTGGTTGTATTTGATGAGGACCTATTTGTTTTTTGTTTTTTTTTTCATATTATTTCTTCATTATGATTTTGGCATATGGATTTCTTTTGTTGTTTGTGATTCTGGTGCAAGACTCAAACCTTCCTTTGTTGAATTGAAGTCTGATTCTGTTTGTATACTTGGTTTGCCTTGGTTGTTTTCTTTTTGAACAGGTTTTTTTTTTTTAATTATTATTTTTTTATGTGTATGAGTGTACTGTCTGCATGTAGGTTGGTACACCCATGTCATGCAATGATGTGAAGGTCAGAAGAGGGCGTTGGATTCCCCTGGAACTGGAGTTAAAGACGGTTCTTAACTGCCATGTGGGTGCTGGGAATTGAACACAGGTCCTCTGCAAGAGCAGTTGGTACTCTTAACCGCTGAGCCATCTCTCCAGCCCTGGTTGTTTTCTTATTTGGTTGGAAAAGCTGGTTGGTTTAGGCTTCAGGTTCTTTCTTTTTGTTTTATACTGGAGGGACCAGATGGCTGTAGTCCAGCTGCTCAGTAGTTCCGGCAGAGTAAGGCAGGCGAGAATTAGATGCTCTTGGGCTTCCTCCTAAAGTCTGGTCCCTTCTGGCCAGCAGGCACAGCACAATTTGGGAAGTTTGCTAGGTGGAGGCTGGATTCAGGTCTTCTCAGGTATTCTGTAAAGGTCTAGGCCCCTACTAAAGGGCAGGGAAACCTAGCCATGCAGCAGTGGGAAAGGCTGTAGGTGCTTACAGTGTAGGGATATGGACATGGTGGGATTTGGAGAGCTCACCACCTCATTGAGCCAAGATGGTAGTCCAGAGATCTGGGGTGCTAAGAGAGAAAGCTGAGAGGACATGTGAGGTGTGGGAAATTGGAGTTGCTCACTGGATTCAAGGCGCAGTGGGTGGGATCACACCTACCAGGGAAGAAGGCTAGTCTTGCAAATCCAGGGCAAGTTGGGGATGGGGACAGCTCTAAAAGACTAGACCCAAACGTTGAGCTGGTCTGAGGGCAGGGGATCAGGATGCAGTGGGTGGGTTTGAACCAAGAGGGTAGTCTGGACTAAGAGGGTAATCCATTGTTCTGGGATACTAAGAGCAAAAGTGATTCTGTGCCCAAGGCCAGAAAGACCAAGTAGCAGCTTTCAAAAAAAAGAGGGAGGAATTAGATGTTTTCATAAGGAAATCTGCAGAATGATTACATATTGTGTTGGTTACTTTATATTGCTGTGATAAAATACCAGGACCATAAGTAACTTATGGAAGAGTTTATTTGGACTCATGTTGCTAGAAGACAGTCATAATGGTGGGAGAGCCATGGCAACAGATAGAACAGGAAGTTTAGAGAGAGCACATCTCCATTTATGGGATGCAGAGAGAGCAAACTGGAAGTGGGGTGAGGCTATAAACCCTCAAAGCCCACCTGCAGTAATGTACTTCTTTCAGCAAGGCTGCACCTCCCTAAAATCTCCCCAAACAGTGCCACCAACTGGGAATGAAGTGTTGAAATACCAGAGCCTTTCAGGGCTCATTCAAACCATCACACATACCATGGTAGTTCTTGGGTTTGGGCACATGTCTAGTGTTGGCTCTATGGTTGATAGTAAGCAGCATTTGCCAAGGGCCTGCACTTTGATGTTTTCTGCTTCGGAAGATCCTCAGTTAAGTAGACTATACATTTAAATGTTTCATATGCCTTGCTTAGTAGATATGGTTAATAAGTGTAACAAATGTTCACATTGTTTTCACAGTGTTCCTCTTCCAGTGAAACAGTATATTTAGCTATTATTGACAAAGCCTTCTTAAACTGCAAAGGTGACTTTTAAGAGGCAGAGGCAGAGGCAGAGGCAGGTGCAGGTGCAGGTGGATCTTTGTGAGTTCAAGGCCAGCCTGGTCTACAGAGTGAGTTCCAGGACAGCTGGGGCTACAGGGAGACCCTGTCTCGAAAAGACCAAAAAAAGGAGATTTTGCTGGTCGTGGTGGCTCACACCTACTCTGCACTTGTGCGACAGAGGCAGATGGATCTCTGTTGAGTTCAAGGGCAGCCTGGTCTACAAAGTGAGCTCCAGGCCAGCTAGGACTAAAGGGAGACCCTGTCTCAAAAAGACAAAAATAAAAAAGAGAGAGAGATAGATTTTGGTTTTCTTAAATTGTGTGAATCACATTATTTTTATAGATCATTTCCATGCTTTTGTCCTTTATAATATTTTCTGCATGAGTGAGAGGATTAATGAAAGCAGATTCTACACTTGGGATTTCCTATGTGATGCTGACCCCTTTGGCTTACTTGTTCTAGAATGTAGTAGTCAGTCACAAGGATCAGAGGTGAATAACAGGTGAACTGTAGGTTTCAGATATGTTGCTAGTGACATCTTTCCATCAGCTGTCACTGATACTCAAAGTTTGTTATATTAGAAATACATAAGATGAGAGTGTAAGTTCTGTGGTTGTTACTAAAAAAAGTACTAAGGTCTGTCCATGCAGGCTATATAAAACTAAGGTTTTATATTTGTACCCTTTAATTCTATTTAGGAGTAAATGTACTATACCTTAAATTTAATATTATTATAAAAATATCATAGATTAAGTTTTAAATATATTTATTGGAAGAATATAATAATTTAAAAGGCAAATATTCTAACTTCATTTTGAGATTTTAGTGGGGATAGGATAGAAAACAGAGTCTAGAAATAATACTACTCTTCAGACTTTCATTATAGTAGTAAAGAACCAAATATTTTGAGATTTATAATTCTCCAGTAATGGAGATGCTTATGGAAGAGCAGTGTGATGGCCGCATGATTTCCTCTCTCCTGTTTCTTTAGTTGGTAATTCCATTAACTACCCAAGATGACTTGGACAAAGCTGTGGAACTGCTGGATCGTAGTATTCACATGAAGAGTCTCAAGATATTACTTGTAATAAATGGAAGTATACAGGTATGAATTGGGATTTTGTTCCTCAAAAAATTGTAAGATTTGTAAAAGTATATGAATCAGTTATTCTTCAGTCATTAATACATATTCAATATGATTAAATGCAAATATATTTTTATTGCTATAATTTAATATCCTTGATCCTCAAAGCTACATGGTCAGAATTACAATAAGAATATATTATACATAGGGTACTAATAGAAGGTGGCAACTTGTGAAGAATTATGTTAGAACTGAAGTATCTTTGAAAAAAATGTTTTAAACATTTATTTTGTGTCAGTGGCATATATGTAAAGGTTAGTTCGTTCTGTGGTTCTACCATTTTGTTCCCTCTTACCTGCTAGGCAATCTTGTAGACCCTGAAATGTTTTTCTTTTTTTTTTGAGACAGTTTCACTATATTCCCCAGGTTGGCCTAGAGTTCTTGGGTTCAAATAGTCTTCAGCCTTCCAAATAGCTGGGATGGTAGATATTATGCCACTACTTCTGACAAAATTAAAGAGTTCACTATTTCCATAAAACTCCAAATCACACATCTAATAGCCATATGGATAGAAGTATCACTTATGTTGTCAAACAGATGGTTATCTCCTATGTTGCCAAAGTAAGTATTTAGGTTTTATTTTTCTTTAGTTTCATGGTAAGGGAAGACATATATATTGTTGCATAGTATATATCTATTGTGCTATATTAGCATTTTAGAATATGGGAATATTTCTAATAAAAAAAGTAAAAACCTTGAAAAAAATGTTCAATGAGTAGATGTGATAAGGCCTAGAAAGAAAATGGAAGTTAGGTTGTATTGGTTGGTGGTGGTGGGGACGGAAGATTCTGTTTAAAGTCTTAAATGGGAAGAATAGCATTAAATGTACATTTTATTTATTTATTTATTTATTTATTTATTTATTTATTTATTTATTTTTTAGGATACTAATTTAGAACCCTTGCCATCACCAGAAGATTTGGATAATACAGCACTTGGAACAGAGAGAAAAAAACGGCTATCTGTAGTAGGTAAGAAAACCAGTTTCTGAGTCCTTAAATGAGTGATTCTTAAATTCTTTCCCATCTTTTAATATAAGGCAATACCAAAACATATCCTCAATAATAGCTCCCTATAGTTTCTGTATTCTATGTATAAACTATTTCCTTATAGCTAATGCCCTTGAGAGATTAATTTCACATATTGTATAGTCAGTATTTTAATATTCAAGAATTCAAATAAAATCTTGAAGTTTTATTTTATAGAGGAAAAATTAAGTCATTGTAGGACATTGGAATTAATAGATTAGATGCTAAGTTCCTAAATTCTCTCAGGTTTAGTTATTGCCAAAAAGTACTTTGAAAGATTGCTAAGAATTCTAAACTATGCTTTATTATCACCTTCTTAATAATCAGCTTTATTTCTCATCAATAATGAGTTCCTTATAATTAAGCTTATGATATAAAGAAATAAAAATCCTGTGCTATATTGTGAGGTGGCTTTATTAGTGATAAGTGGGCTAGGAGGAGGTGCTCTTAACTCCTCTCTTCTATGTATTGTCATCGCACTGTAGAAAACACAAGGGGCTGGTTATAAATGCTTGCTGTTCTTGCAGAGGTTCCTAGTACTCATGTCAGGTGGCTTGTGGGAATCTGATGCCCTCTTCTGGCCTCCTGTGACACTTGCATGTGAATGCCCTTGTATATGTGTGGACACACACACACACACATATATACATATATATCCCTACACCCCTACAAACCCCTTCCCCTGATAGGACTCTTATTAAACCTCACTCATCCATGGCTCATGGTCCCAGCATTCCAGAAGAGGAGGTAGAAAGATCGTAAGAGCCAGGATTGATGCATGATCATAACAGAGGCTTTCAGGCCTCTGGGAACTTGCTCATATGAACTTATAGCAGTGGTGACAGCATGCACAAGACCATGCAAACTCACTCAGACAAAAACCAGCATAGAATTGGTAAATAGGTAGAAGGGCACAATTTTAGCTAGGAACTCTTGGCACCCAATCACTGAAAGAATATTTGAGGTACTGGAATTCAAATTCCAGCTCCATGACTCATGGCATGAGACTAGTAATTAGTACCTTTGTCTTCACCTTTACACCATGTGATTAGACTCATAAACCAAAGACACTTGTAAAGTCCATTTTGCTTTTCAAATTAGAATTCACAGCTGCTTGGGGCTGGAAAGATGGCTCAGCAGTTAAGAGCACCACCTGCTCTTGCAGAGGACCTGGGTTCGATTCTCAGCACCCACATGGCAGCTGAGAACCGTCTTTAAGCTGGGCGTGGTGGCCCACGCCTTTTAATCCCTGCACTCCAGAGGCAGAGGCAGGCAGATCTCTGTGAGTTCAAGGCCAGCCTGCTCTACAGAGTGAGTTCCAGGCCAGCTGGGGCTATAGGGAGATCCTGTCCCCAAAAGACCAAAAAACCCAAAACAAAACATAAATTAGAGCTCCCTCTTGCTGGGAGGCTTACCACTGCCTGTAACTAGCTACAGGGAATCTGTCTCCTTCTTCTGGTCTCTGAGCTGCACCTTGCACACAGGTGTTCATATAGACACACACACACACACACACACACATATCCATATTAATAAAAATGGAATCTTTTTTAAAAAAATAGGAATGTAGCCTATGTAATTGAAACAAAAATTGGTTTCCTTGCTCACATTGGTAAAATCATACCATTTTTCTGTTTGAGGTCCCACTAATAGAGATAGAAGTTCCCCTCCCCCAGGATACATTCCAGATGAACTACATCAGGTTGCTCGGAATGGGTCATTCACTAGCATCAACAGTGAAGGAGAATTCATTCCAGAGAGCATGGACCAAGTAAGTTGGAGCTGGGTTCTGTTTTTCATTTTATTTAAAGATACAATGTCCAGGATCGGTGTGATTTGGCAGGCACCTAGAGTGGGGTGCTTAAGTATGTGTATGTGGCCTACCTTTTCTCTAGTCCTGTATCTCCCTAAGTGAAAAAAAATAATGAAAAAAGATGGAAAAAGTCTCATTTATTTATATGTGTTTTATAGTTGTTATATAAAGAAAAATAAGGCAGGCTTTTCTATATTACTCAACCATAAATGAATGACTACATTTGTTTTGTAATCCTAGATTAACATTCAGATTTTTTAATCATGTCTTCCAGGATTATAAATACTTTATTTTGAAACTAAAGTTTGTAAGCTGTCTATATTTTTTTTAATGCTTCAATTTTATAATATCCAGGTGTTTTCATGGAGTTGTTGTTAAGTTCTTACATTGTATTGCATGCTCACAGTACTGCAGTAGCTTATATTTTCTAATGTAGCAGTCACTGAGTTGTTCATCTCAATTGAGTGGGGCCATTTTCTAGTTTTATGTGAAATATTTTAATTATTTAGTAGGCTGTAAAAAACTGTATTTTTATTTTTATTTATTTTTTTTTATTTTTTGAGACAGGGTCTCCCTTTTGTCCCAGCTGGCCTGGAGCTACTCTGTAGACCAGGCTGGCCTTGAACTCACAGAGATCTGCCTGCCTCTGACTCCCGAGTGCTGGGATTAAAGGGGTGTGCCACCATGCCCGGTACTAAAGACAGTTCTTAGCCGCCATTGGGTGCTGGGAATTGAACCAGGGTCCTCCGAAAGAGCAGTCAGTGCTCCTAACCGCTGAGTCATCTCTCCAGCCCCTGTATTTTTCTTTTGGTGAATTTTGTAGTCCTGGTTTCTGTATACAGGACACTTAAAAATGAGTAACGCTAGGGGTTGGAAAGATGGCTTCATGGTTAAGAGCACTGCTGCTCTTGCAGAGGACCCAGGTTCAGTTCCCAGCACCCACATGGGAGCTAATAACTGCCTATAACTCTAGTTTCAGGGCATCTGACACCTTCTTCTGGCCTATGTGGGCATTGCATTACATGCACTTAAATACATGCAGATAGGGGCTGGAGAGATGGCCTAGCGGTTAAGAGCACTGACTGCTCTTGCAGAGGACCCGGGTTCGATCCCTAGCACCCACATGGTAGCTGAGAACCATCTTTAACTCCAGTTCCAAGGGAATCTGACACCCTTTTCTGACCTCCGCGGCATTGTACGACACGGGTGCACAAACCTACATGCAGTCAGTACACTCATACACATTAAAAAAAAATTTAAACCAAAAATTGCATGCAGATAAAACACTCATTCACATAAAATAAAAATAAGTAATTTTTTTTTTAATGAGAATAGTGCTGCAAAATGACTGTTATTGGTTATAGAGTTTCTTTTGAGTGTACTGGAGGAATTATAAAATTGTGATGAAAACTGTGTACATTTCTCAGTTTTCTAAGATCCATTGAATTATATATTTTAAATGGATATGGTTTATGTTGTATGAATTATGCCTTTAGCAGGTTTTTTAAAGTAACTTTTGGTTATTTTCTGATAGAATCATGGTGGAATTCTTTATTTTCCTAGATGCTGGATCCATTATCTTTAAGCAGTCCTGAAAATTCTGGCTCGGGAAGTTGTCCATCACTTGATAGTCCTTTGGATGGGTAATGTTGATTGTAGTTTGTCTTTTAGTACAGATGAGTAAATATTCATATGCACAGCATGTAGAGTTATCAATATGTCTTTTATGCACATTCAGAAGAGCATAGATAATTGAGAATTGTCTACATTGATGGCAAGTGAAGTTGTCTGTAGTTTGAATAAATTTTTTAACCTTATAGAACTTAGTATTTTTATTAGTTAAGATATCATTAAATTTTTGAGTATTTGTGTTTGCCAAATTGTTTATGGAGGCAAATGCAAACTTAGAATTTATGCATTTTTATTTTAAGCAGTTCATGAAACTGTTATCAGAATTTTTATTTATGTTTGATTTTGGCAATTTCTATCTTTGTTTAGTGTGTGCGTGTGTGTGTGTGTGTAGTTGTTAATTTATGCATGGTATGTGCACATGTGGAGATTTGAGGACAACTTGATGGAGTTGGTTCTCTCCTACTTTTATATGGGATCAGGGGATAGAACTCATATCTCCAAGCTTACTTGACAAGTGCCTTTATGGGTTATACCATTTCAGCAGACCTTGTCTTGTGTGTATATATTCATATTCATATTCTCTCTCTCCCCGCCCCCCTTTCTCTTGTTATTTTGAGATAAGGTCTCATTATTTAGCCCAGGTCCTAGGACTTACCACATAGTCCAAGCTTATTTCAAACTTATCATGTGTATTAGTTTGTTTCTATGATAAATACCATGACCAAAAGCAACTATAAATAGGAAGAGTTTATTTGCCTTATGGGTCCAGAAGGATAAAAGTCATTGTGGGGAGGCATGGCAAGAGACAACTAGAACAGAAGGCTAGAAATGGGGCCAGGCTACAAACCCTCAAGGCCTACCCCAGTGACATACATCTCCAGCAAGGCCATACCCCCATGGTCCCCCAAACGACACCAGGGACCAAATGTTCAAATATGTGAGCTGGTGGGGGATATTCTTATTCAAACCACCACACCATCTACTTGTAGCTGTCTCCAAGTGCTAGATTACAGGCATACACTACCACATCTAGCTAGAGTTTTCTTGAGTTGCTTCACCTATTTAGGATTATTTTTACTCTGAAACTAGATTAGAAATAACTTGTATTTTAGGTAATTGTGCATGTTGGTTGATATCTCAGAATTTTAAGTACATTTTTTTTTTTTTTTGGTCTTTTTGAGACAGGGTCTCCCTGCAGACCCAGCTGTCCTGGAACTCTATGTAGACCAGGATGGCCTTGAACTCACAGAGATCTGCCTGCCTCTGCCTTCCCAGTGGCATGCACCACCATGCCCGGCCTTTTTAAGTACTCTTTTTTGTGAAGTACCTATTGAGGAACACGAGCAGCGTGAAATGCATCTGTGTGTGTTATGAGGGTGGTCCCTGTTGTTCTCAGTGGGACATGGTTTGATAGTCACCATGTAGCACAGAACCATTATTAAACTTTTGCCTGTCTAATCTCCTCTGGGATTACTTTATGAAAATAGATTCTGAATAGATAACACTATTTTAAGATTTCACATTTATTTTCCTATTATCCACATCATGAAACCTGTCTATATCAGTATCTGCCTCAAACATTTAAGAAATTCAGGGGAACCTATACCTCTCCCCCATCGAAAAAGAATTTTTTAGTGCAGTGTTGAAAGAAGTTTCTTCCTTTTTATATTTCTGTTAATATTGAAGTGAGCCCCTATACATATATACTTGTAAACACACATGCAAATACAGATATTCCTTAAAGATCTTTAAAAATGTTTTCTTACATACCCTCTCTTAATGTGACAATTTTTTGTTTATAGAGAGAGCTATCCGAAATCACGAATGCCTAGGGCCCAGAGTTACCCAGATAATCATCAGGAGTTTTCAGGTTAGACCATAAATTCCACATATTTGATTGCTTACATCATGTTTTGGTTGGGAGGGGGTAGTTTAAAAAAAATTAAATAAAAAGTTATGAATGTACTTTTCATTATTAAAAATATTTGACTGTAACAATAGCATTCTTATGTCTTAACAGACTATGATATCCCTATCTTTGAGAAGTTTGGAAAAGGAGGGACATATCCAAGAAGGTATCATGTTTCATATCATCATCAAGAATATAATGATGGTAAGTTTCTAGCAGTTAGATATAAGAACAGATCAACATTGTCAAATATATTACAAGCGATCACAGTATTTTAAAAACTTATATTTGTGACACTAAATAATTTTTTCCCTCACTTCATTCTCTGGTTTAAAAACAAACACCTTTGTCAGGCATAGTGGCATTTACTTTTAATATTAGCAGGGGTGGGCAGAGCTCTGTGAGCTCAAGCCCAGCCAGGACTACATAGTGAGACTGTCTCAAAGAAAAAAAAGGGATGTAGCTTAGGAGTAGAGTACTTGTCTAGCATATTAAAGGACCCATATTTGACCTCTGTTAACCTTCCAAAGTTTTTTTGAAGAAATTGGGTTTAAACTAAACCAAAATAATATTGTAGCTTTATATCTGTTTTTATAATAATACTTATCTTTCTCTCTGAGTGATTGAAAGTAATAGAAAATTACTCCCTGATGGTGAAATTCATACTCGCATTGTCCCTTTAAGAAAGTAAAACTGGGGCTCAGGTGACTCAGTTGAAAAGTACTTCACAAACAAATGAACCTGAGTTCAGATTCCCAGAACCCACATAAAAAGGTAGGGCACTAGCATGTTCCTTTAACCCAGTCTCAAAAGGGAGGATAAGCTTCATGTTGTCCCAAAAATAATATTCTCAAAGATGAAGAGAGTTGAAGATTGCTAATGTCGACCTTGGGCCTGCACATAAATGTGAGCACATGTGAACACATGTGCTCCTGCATGCCCTTAGGCACCTACTACATATATACAGAATACCACAGACACAATTAAAAATACATAAATTTAAAAGTTGAATTGCTATTTATAGCTTTCTTTTTATTTTTTATTTTTATTTTTTTAATTTTATTTATTTCTGTATGTGTATGAATGTACTGTCTGCATGCAAGTTTGTGCACCCGTGTCGTGCAATGCTGCGGAGGTCAGAAGAGGTGTTGGATTCTCCTGGAACTGGAGTTCTCCTGGAATTGGAGTTTCAGATGGTTCTCGGCCGCCATGTGGGTGCTGGGGATCGAACCCCGGTCCTCTGCAAGAGCAGTCGGTGCTCTTAACCGCTAGGCCATCTCTCCAGCCCTATAGCTTTCTTTTTAAAAATTAGAATATAAAGTATTAGATTTTAGTTTGGAATTTTTTAGCAAAAAAAAAAATCCAGCTTTCCTGAAACTTACTATGTAGACCAGGCTGACCTTGAACTCACAATCTCCTGCCTCTGCCTCCCAAGTCTGGGATTAAAGGTGTGTGCCACCATGCCTGCTTATCAGCAACATTTATTTTTGTTTATTCTTCTGGATACCCTTCTCCTCTGTCCCCGTTCTCCTCACTCAGTTCCCTTCGACCCTAGTAATCTCTACTTTCATGTTAGCCTTTTGCCCTCCCCTGCTTCCTCAGTATCTCTTTTCTCCGTTTGTGGTCTCCTATCTAGCTTCATAGCCTATACCCACACTCATACCCACTTAGGTTCATTTAGATAGACATTAAAAGTTAGGATCTCATATGAAAGAGAATATGTGGTTTTTGTCTTTCTGAGTCTGGATTACCTCACTTGATAACAATATTTTCTGGATCGACAGCTCCCTATTTTTTTTTTAATTACAATTTTTATAACTTCATTTTTCTTTATAGTTAAAAAAAATTCTGCTGTGCATATATTCCACATTTTCATTATCTATTTTTTTCTGTTGATGGGCGTCTAAGCTGATTCCCATTTTTTTTGCTATTGTGAATAAATATGAGATCTATCTCTGTGCTAATTATAATATTCCAATTGGTTTTATGTTTTATAGCCATTATTAGTAGAAATGAGAATTTTTTTCTTCTCTCTCTTAAAAGTGAAGGGTTTCTTCTATGGCTCTTTTTTGTGTGTGGTCTTTATGAGATGGTTTCCCTGTAGCCCTAGCTGGCTTGGAACTCACTGTGTAGACCAGACTGGCCTTGAACTCACAAAGATCTGCCTGCCTCTGCCTCCTGAGTGTTGGGCTATGTGATTTTTATGTACACACATTTGTTTATTTTCCCATTAAGAGAGTACTTACACTTGTATTTGGAGTAATCATTCCACCCCCCCATAATAATTGTTATTTCAGTTTTTGAGCCTTGTTGCAGGGAATATTCTTGTTCCTACTTTGTAGATTTTTTTTTTTTACAAAATACTTTTATTGATGTTTTATGTATTCATACATCATTTTTCAGTCCAATTTAGACACATTCCCCATTCCACACCTCCCCCCAAACCCCCACTCCAGTTCATGTATTCTGCCATACATATCTTGCATCTTTTTCTCAGTCTTTTTAAAGTTTTTCTCTGTAGATGTTTATTATTTTGGGCAGAAGTTAACTGTTTCAGTCAGTTTTTTGACCCAGTCCTTAAGTTGTTGTTGCCTCACATTTGTATTGCTCCAAAATATGCATATATATATATATATATATATATATCACATATACCAAAATATGACCTCTGAAAATAATCTGTATGTTAATTCCAAAATATGTTTAGGAATTCACATTTATCCCTTTAATTTTATATTACTCTAAAATACAAATACATATCTTCCACCCATATTGCAATTACAAAGTCTTAAAATAAGTGGTAAGTTAATTCTAGAGCCCATTAAGGGATTCACATTATAACAGCACAATTGCCTTCAGATAAAAAGAAATATAACATTAATGTTGCTCAGCTTGCCTTTCAACTAGGGATTTGGTGCTAGCATCCACAAATGAGGGATACCATTTGTCATTTGTTTTTCTGGGACTGTGTTACTTCACTTAGCATAATGGCTTTGAGTTCCATCCATTTATCTGCAAAGTTCATGATGTCATCTTTCTTTACCACTGCATAGAACTCCATTGTGTAGATGTACCACATTTTCTATATCCACTCGTTAGTAAAGGGGCATTTGGGTTGGTTCCAGCTCTTCACTATTGGTTGTACGAGTTTACATTCCCACCAGCAGTGGATGAGTGTTCCCCTTTCCCTACAGCCTCTCCAGCATTTGGTATGTGTTTGAGTGTATTGGTTACACTCAATTACACTTTAGAGAGAACTAAACCAGCAGGTGCTCTTAACTGCTGAGCCTTCTCTTAATCCCTCCCTGCTGTTGAAACACAATCTTCCTATAGCCCCAGGTAGCCTGGAACTTGGTATGCTAGCCAGGCTGGTCTCAGTCTGAGAGATCTGCCTGCCTCTGCTTCCTGAGTGTTGGGACTAAAGGCATATACCATCATACCCAGATTTTTAATATTATTATATTTTTAAATGGATTTTTTTAATGTCTCAAAAGTACAGAATATTAATAAAAGGAGTAAGTTAATTCTGTTTTCACTTTGTAGGTCGTAAAACTTTTCCAAGAGCTAGAAGGACCCAGGGTACCAGCTTTCGGTCTCCTGTGAGTTTTAGTCCTACTGATCACTCCTTAAGCACTAGTAGTGGAAGTAGTGTCTTCACCCCAGAGTATGATGACAGTCGAATAAGAAGAAGGGGAAGTGATATAGACAATCCTACTTTGACTGTCATGGATATCAGCCCACCCAGCCGTTGTAAGTAATAGAAGTGTATAACAGAACCTTGCCAGAATTTTATGTTAACAGGGAACAAATGGAAAATCAATTCTCAGGAAGAAATAAATGTGTAAAAGGAGATAAAAGTGTTGTTTTTAGCCAGGCATGGTGGTGCATGCCTTTAATCCCAGCACTTGGGAGGCAGAGGCAGGAGGATCTCTGTGAGTTCAAGGCCTGCCTGGTCTACATAGTGAGTTCCAGGACAGCTGGGGCTACAGGGAGACCCTGTCTCAAAAAGACCAAAAAAAAAAAAAAAAAATCCTTTTTAGAGGTGGATAGGTTGTCAGAGGTAAGTGGATGTCACTATAAATTACCTTAACTAATTGCTAATTGTCTTTCACCTCTGTCAGGAAAGTTTTTCTAACTAGCTAGCCTCATTCATTCTATTCCACATATCCAGTACCTAGCACTGAGATTTCATGTGAGACTTGTAAGAGATTGTTTAATGGGGAGATTGGTTAATAGAGAATTATAGCATAATATTTGATCTAGATCCTGGATTTTCAGACAGGCTAGCCACCATGTAGGTGCTGGGAACCGAACCAGTGCTCCAATATGCTGAGCCACATCCCTAGTACTTAATTTGGATCCTGAATCTGGGTAGAAATTGACAAATATGTTTAAACTCTTCATTACTGACAGAATACCTTCCAGAAACAATTTAAGGGAAGGATTTATTTAAGCTTAAGATTTTAGTACACCTGCTTCAGACCTTCAGAGACCACCACCATGCCATCCCCCCAGTGACATATTACTTCTGGGTAGGCCTCACCTCCTTAGTTTGCAGAACCTCCCCAAATTATTGCCACAGCAGTTGTTCAGTATAGGAGCCAGTGTGTGTGCAGAGGAGTCGTTTCACATTATACTAGTTAAGGATGTGTATTAGTTACTTTTCTTCCTGCTGCGACAAAATACCTGAGAAAAGCACCTTAAGGAAAGGAGAGTGTATTTTGATAAAGTCCTTAGGGGAGGGGGAGGGGAAGGTGTGGTGGGAACACGAAGATGCTGGTCATAGTTTGTATTCAGGCAACAGGAGAAGTGAATGCTAGTGCTCGGCTCATTTTGCCCTTTTATCTCAGTCTGGACCCCAGCCTGTAGGATGATGACACCCACACTCATTGTTGGTCTTCCAAATAGTCTTACAGACACATTTTTGCTTATTTGGGGGGACAGTCTTCCTGAAACAGTGAGAATAGACTGTAGTGATAGTGAAGTATTTGAACTTTATCATGTTATTAGTACCTTCACAGATTCCTGCTTGGAGATATTTATTGCAGAACAATTTGTATGACCTAAATCCCTTTTTATGCTAGTGCACGTCATACTTTATATCTGTAGCCCCACTATGCTGCTATTATTTTTGCTTTTGACAGCTGTCTTTAAAGTGATTGAACTTAAAGGGAAAGAGAATCTTTATATGTCTTTAGCATGTGCCTTCAGTTTACCTGCTTATGTAGATCTCTATGTGAAGCCAAGATTCAATCAATTAAAAACTTCCTTTTGCTTGAAGAATTAAATTATGCCTTTCCTGTAATTCATATCTGCTGGTGATAAATTCTTCCACTGTTTGTTTGAAATGGTCTTTATCTCATTTTTTGAAAGGTGTTTTTCTTTCTTGCATACAGAATTCTGTGCACAGATTTTTTTTTTAATTCAGCACTTTAAAATTATTTTTCCATTGTCTTCAGGCTTATATACTTTCTGAAGGGAAATCTGTTTTCATTTAATTAATGATTAATTAATTTAATTAATTAATTTATTTTGAGACAGTTCTCTGTAGCCACAGTTGGCCTAGATAGAACTTGCTATGTAAACCATGCTGACCTTGACCTCACAGAGATCTGCCTGTTTAAATAAATAGTGTGTGCTTTCCTACTTCTGCTTTTTCTCTTTACTTTCCACCTGTTGAATATGATGTCTGGGTATATTTGTGTGTGATTCTCAATTGATGTTTGCTGAGTGTTGTGTCTGTACTTTGTGTTTGGAAAATTGCCAGTCATTATCACTTCAGGTATTTCTCCTACCCTATTCTCTTGTTTCTCTTTCTTTGAGGATTCCAGTGACCTATACCTATGCTATTTGATTCTGTCCTATACATCTTCCTCCACATAGCCCCCATTTGGGAAATTTCTCTTTTGTTTTGTGAGATAAGATCTTGCTGTATACTCCAAATTAGTCTTAAACTTGCTAAGTAGCTAAGAATAACCTTGAACCTCCCAAGTGCTGAGATTATAAAGGTTACCTGTTCATGATCTTGAAGGAATTTTTTTCATTTCCAGCATTTCCATTTGACTCTTTACATCTGTTCATGCATGTTCTCTACCTTTTCCAACAGAACCTTTTAAAATATATTAATCGTGTTTTTTTTTTTTTTAAGATTTTAATTCTGTATAATGTATGTCTCTTGAGTGTAGATTTGGGCATGTGTATGCAGTGCCTGGAATAGCAAACACCCTTACACTTTTAACCATTGAGCCATTTCTTCAGCGCCCCCCCCCCAGTTAAAAAAGAAAAAATGTTATTTGGGGGAGGGTATTGCAGGGATTAAATGTAGGGGTTTGTGCATGGTAGGCCAGCATTCTACTACTGAGTTGCATCCCCAAACTAATTAAGAGTTATTTTTAATTTCCCTTCTGAGTAGCTGGAATCTGGTTATGTTGACTGCTTTCTCTTTTGATTTTTTTTTTTGTTTGTTTGTTTGTTTTATGTGTCTTATAATGTGTATTTTACATGGAGTGCCAGACACCATGTATAAGATGGAAAATTGAGATAAATAGGATTTTTACCTGGGAATGTTCAGAGCTCTTGCCTATTCCATTATTGTGGAGGATTGAATCATAGTAGTTAGGGTTTGACTGGGTTTGGGTTTTGTTTGCTCTGGTTCCTTTGTTCCATGGACTTCAAATTCCTCTAGAGTTGTTCTGAGCTGGTTTTCTTTTTTTGGGGTGGGAGGGTAGGTTTCGAGACAGGGTCTCCCCATAGCCCCAGCTGTCCTGGAACTTGCTCTGTAGACCAGGCTGGCCTCACAAAGATCCACCTGCCTCTGCCTCCTGAGTGCTAGGATTAAAGGCCTGCGCCACCACGCCCAGCCTGAGCTGGTTTTCTAAAGAGATTCTCAGTAGTACTGCTGTGGCTAGTCTCAGCTTTTGGCTTTTTTGTTTACTTGCTTCTCAGTGAGGGAGGGTCTCTTTGGGCCCTCTGATCCCTTAGCAGTTGGTTGCTGCTACTTTTTTTTTTTTTTTTTTTTGTTTGGGCTTCGATACAAGGGTTCCCTGTAGTCCCAGCTGGCCTGGAACTCACTCTGTAGACCAGGCTGGCCTTGAACTCACAAAGATCCGCCTGCCTCTGCCTCCCGAGTGCTAGGATTAAAGGCGTGCGCCACCACGCCCGGCCTGGTTGCTGCTACTTTTAAAAGCCTAGGCTAAGGGTAGGCTACCTTGCTTCAGTCTTGGGCAGGCTCCATTTCTTCAATTTCAGAGACTGGCTTTATCACTTACCCTGCTCATTTTCTCAGATTAGGAAAAGTAATGGTCAGGGCCACTGAAGGTTCCTAACCCTCAGCCCCCAAGATACTTATTTTTTTTCCATTTTCTTTTGCCATTCTTCTACCTTAGTGGTAATAGGGTTTACTACCATTCTTCCAGCAGTTGAAGACTATTAATTTTTAGGGGAGAGAATGAGGGGGGTGACTTTCTACCTACCCATAGTGCAGTCCATTCTCTTAAGCTTTACCATCAAGGGAGGCTTGCTATGATCTCTGGCTCCTTTGAGTGCAGGGAGGAGGTCCACAGGAAAGATGTTGGGCAAATATAACCCATGTGTATCTTGTCCTTCTCAGGGTTCAGTGCCGTAGTAGCAGCCCACAATTGCTCACAGCTAAGCTTAGCATTCCTGTCAGATTGTGTTTGTGCTCTACCATCTCTTGGTTTCTCAGCTCTCCTTGGAGTCATCCCTTTTCCGTAGATTTTAGGCCCTGTATTCTGTTTTCCAAAATTTCCAGTGAAGGTTAGAATTTTGGCTGGGCATGGCGGTCTACAGCTGCAATTCTAGTACTCTGAGAAGAGGCAGGAGCTACAAGTCTGAAGCCAGTCTGGTGTGCATAGCAAGTTACAGGGTAGCCAGGGCTACATTGTAAGATCTGTCTCAAAAACAAAACAAACCATTTTTTGGAAGTTACAGTTTTGATTGTTCTTATCTCTCCTGTTCAGATAGGAAATGATATTCATCTTTCTGCATTATATATAGAGCTGAAAAAAACTGCTTAACAAATGTTACTGAAGTAAAAACTGGAAAATATAGTTGGTGACATCTTAAATTAAAGATGCTGTCAAACTTTTTTTGTAGTTGGGAAAAGAAAATATTATTGGGGAAAAAATGAGGCATGGGGATATAAACCTTGAGTTAAAATTCTTAGAATAAGAAACTTCGAAAAATGTTGACTGTTGTAAGTTTGGATGGTCATATTTTTCACTTATATCTAGGACTGTTCAGTTAGGGATATCACTGTGCATCAAACTCATTTAGCTCCTTAACAGTTGATATACCACCATCTGACTATTTCAGCTTAAGAACATGTTCTTTTCTAGCACCTCGAGCTCCAACCAACTGGAGATTGGGCAAACTGCTTGGCCAAGGAGCTTTCGGTAGGGTCTACCTCTGTTACGATGTTGATACCGGAAGAGAACTGGCTGTTAAACAAGTCCAATTTGACCCTGATAGCCCGGAGACCAGCAAGGTAAAAATCACCACACAGGCTACAGGCTATTGGGCCACATTATAAGAAACATTTTTACTTAAAAAAAAAAAAAATTGAGCTCAGAGAATCAGAGATGGCTCAGTGAGCAAGGGCTCTTGCTGACAGGCCTAGAGGCCTGAGTTCAAGATCTAGACTCACATGATAGAAGGAAAGAGCTGACTTCTACAGGTTATCCTCTGACCTCCATGTGTGTGCTGTGGTATGTATATGCATGTTGACACACACACACACACACATACAAATAGATAAATGTATATAAAAATTTAAAGATTTAAAAAAATGTAATATAGCACCCAGCGTGGCGATACACACCTTTAATCCCAGCACTAGGGAGGCAGAGGCAGGTGAATCTCTGTGAGTTCAAGGCCAACCTGGTCTACATAGCAAGCTCCAGGCCAGCTGGGGCTACAGGGAGACCCTGTCTCAAAAAGACAAAAAAAGTCATATAGCAACATACAAAATTTTGGGATTCTTACTTACTTGCAAACCAACTAAATGATTAGCTGTGCTTATCTGCTCTGTACAGCAGATAGTCCTTTTTCAGTGCTTCATTATATTCCTAGTCTGCTGTGGTACTACTTTTACATTCCATAAATATATGTTTAAAAACATTACTGGTTAGAGACTTTAAAATGTTCTTTGGGGATGGAGAGATGGCACAGCAGTTAAAAGCACTGACTGCTCTTGCAGAGGACCCAGTACCCACATGGTGGCTAACAACCATCCATAATTCCAGTTCCAAGGGATTTGACGCCATCTTCTGACTTCTGTGCAACACAGGTGCAGGCAATGCACTCATACACATAAAATAATAATAAATAAAAAACAAAATGTTCTTTGAACAGTATACATTTCACAATAAAGTCACCTTGATAATTTATAAAGTGAGAATATTTAGCTTTTACTGTGGTGTTGTAAAGACTTAACTAACCCAGGCCAATGAGATGTCTCAGCAGGGAAAAGTTCTTGCTGCCAAACCCAACAACCGAGGTCAGTCTCTGGTACCCACATGGTAGAAGGAGAGAACCCTCTTGCAACTTGTCCTCTGATTTCCACATATTCTCTGTGGCAGCATGTGTACACACATAAATGGACACAAATAAATAAATGTAATAAAAAATTTTTTTTAAGACTTAGTACTGCTTCTGTCTTTTAGGAAGTAAATGCACTTGAGTGTGAAATTCAGTTGTTGAAAAACTTGCTGCATGAACGAATTGTTCAGTATTACGGCTGTTTGAGGGATCCCCAGGAAAAAACACTTTCCATCTTTATGGAATATATGCCAGGGGTAAGTTCATACATCTTTTTGAAAAGAGAGATTCTTTTTATAAGTTGAAGAGGTGGGCTAGAGAGATGGCTTAGCAGTTAAGAGCACTGTCTGTTTTCCCAGAGGACCTAGGTTCAAATCCTAGCACCCACGTGGCGGCTAAAAACCATCTGTAACTCCAGGGGATCTGACACCCTCTTCTGACCTCTGCAGGCATTGCACAGCACAGGTTCACTTATACACATGCAGGCAATACACTCCTATACATAAAATAAAAATACTTTTAAGAAAGTATGTCGAAGAAAGAAAAGCAATAAAACTGGTTATAGAATATAACTTCTACTTATGGACAGTTTCAAAGAGTTTTAAATTAGAACTGGGTAATACTTTTTGCTGTCTTGTTCATCTGGCTTTGTTTTTGTTTGTTTTTTGTTTTTTATTTTCTTGGTCTCTTTTTGAGACAGGGTCTCCCTGTAGCCCCAGCTGGCCTGGAACTCACTGACCTTGAACTCACAGAGATCCACCTGCCTCTGCCTCCCAAGTGCTGGGTTTAAAGGTGCACCACACCTGGCAGTTTTCTCTACTTGAATCCTCGTGTATTTTACTTATTTAAGAAGTTGCTTTACCTCTTTATTTCCTGTAAATTCCTATAAAAGTAAAGCTAAACTTTAGATTCTAATTCAGCCTTTTTGATCTGCTACATCATAGATAAAGTTTTATGACTGATGTTTCATACTATTAGGAGACTTAGAATTTCTGGTTATTTTCACTGTAGCAGTTGCCCACTGGAGACAGCCAAAGCAGAAAACTGAGAGCTCACATTTTGAAACACACACAGGTAGAAGAGTGAGCAAAACTGGAAATGGGATAAAGCTATAAATTCTCAACATCAGGTTGGGCTTTAATCCTAGAGTTTGGGAGGCAGAGGCAGGTGGATTTCTGTGAGTTCAAGGCCAGCCTGGTCTATGTAGCAAGTTCCAGGCCAGCCAGGACTACATACTGAGACCCTGTCTCAAAACAAAAACTTAAAAAGCCAAAACTCTCAGAGCCTACCTCCATTCACATGCTTCTTTGGGAAGGCCTCGCCTCCTAACCCTCCCACAAACAGCACCACCAACTGGGGCCGAGTGTTCAAATACTTGTGACTTGAAAATAAAGATTTAGCAGGGCGTGGTGGTACACGCCTTTAATCCCAGCATTTGGGACACTAAGGCAGGCAGATATCTGTGAGTTCAAGGCCACCCTGGTGTACAAAGCAAGCTCCAGGCCAGCTGGGACTAAAGGGAGACCGTATCTAGAAAAAAGACCAAAAAATAAAAAAATTAAGATTTAATAGCAGTCTTTATTTCAAACTTCAGGTTTAGTTGTTGTTTTCTTTTATCTTAGGGTTCAATTAAGGACCAACTAAAAGCATATGGAGCTCTTACTGAGAATGTGACTAGGAAATATACCCGTCAGATTCTGGAGGGGGTCCATTATTTGCACAGTAATATGATTGTCCATAGAGATATAAAAGGTAAGTCACAAGATATTCTTTACTCTTTAAGTACACAGTTCCTGATGAATGTGGATGAACATCTGATTAAAGCATTGAACCTTTAACTTAATACAGCCACCTATAAAGTACCACAGACAAAAAGTACTCCAGCTTTCTCATGGATTTAGGTCTTCACAAATGTATAGCTTTACTGTGAGGATTCACAGAATCCATACCATTCAAAATAGTGAGACCATGCTTGGATGCATATTGCAGAGACAGAACAGTGAGCTATGATACTGGACAATTGTATTCAACTTTGGGCATCATCTGTGACCTTGGACATGTTAATCAGTTCCTTTGTTCTTCTCCCCCCACCTCATTGGCCACCAGTTCTAGAGATGGGACCTAGAGAATTACACATACTACTTAAGGTCTCTATCCCAGATATACCCACTGTTTTCTCTCAGTTCCTTATTCTTAACTGAGAGTCATAATAGTATCCAATTTGAAGGGATTCTTGAAAGGATTAAATATGTTAATGCATATAATGTGCTTAAAACAGTGCCTAGTGTTTAGCACTGAAAAGTTAGCTACAGTGATGACAGTCTTTGTTTTAAAACTGTATTTAGCCAGGCGTGGTGGCACACACCTGTAATCCCAGCACTTGGGAGGCAGAGGCAGGCAGATCTCTGTGAGTTCAAGGATAGCCTTCTCTACATAGCGAGCTCCAGGCCAGCTGGGACTAAAGGGAGACCCTGTCTCAAAAAGACCAAAAAAACAAAACAAAAACAAAACAAAAACAAAAAAACAACAAAAAACCCCCACAACAATTGTATTTAAAGTCATGGGAATAGATGTCATTATCTAGGGAAAGAATAAAGAGGAGGGAAGGAAAGATCCTAAGACCAAACTTTGTTGAAAACTAGCCGGAAGCTCACTCTTTTCATGGTTTTCAGTTACAGAAGTAAGTACACAAAGCAACTGAGTGGTAGAGATGTGTAAATTTTGAGAATGCTTAAAACTCTGTACTGTAGAACCTGCCTGAGGTCTGTAAAAACTGGGTTGTGACCCAAAATTTAGAAATCACTTAAAGAAGAAAGTAAATGTATCTGTATTTTTTTCATCTTCCTTGGAGCTCTTACAAGTTGATGAACCACCTTGGTCAAATGGAAGTGGATGGAAGCACGCTAATATAAAAATAAGACAAATATATTAATAAAGAAGAAAAGTAAGATACAAATATGGATATACATTATGATCTCAAGATTTTAAATTTAAATATGACAGAAAGAAAATGGTGGTCACCAAATGGCAACATAGTGGTATTGGTTTTCTCCCACACACTTTTTATTTGTTCTTTATTTCCTGACTTTTATGAGCAACTTTTAAGTGGTTAAAGGAAAGGGAAGGATTATTGAATTGGTATGACTTCAAACCTTTGGGTTCATAATGAAACTCCAGACAAAGTGAACTGGTCATTAGGACTAGGAAACCAACTTACCACTTCTGAAGTTTATTCCCGTGTTCTTTTTCCTACCTTCAAGGAACTATACTATTGAAGACCAAATAGTGAATGAAAAGATACCTGACTTTCTCTAATGTGTGTTTGTGTATGCATATGTGTGTATGAGGGTTGCATATGCCTGTACACATACATGTGGAAGTCAAAGGAGGACAGTAAGTGTTCTGCTCTGTCACTGTCCACCTTATTTCTTTTGAGACAGGGTCTCTCACTGAACTGACAGCTGAACATTTTCAGTAGGCAGACCAGCCAGAGAGCACTAGCCATATCCTCCTGTCTCCACCCTCTCCCCAAGCTCTGTCTGGGGTTGCGGGTGCACGCAGTGGCACGTGGCTTTTATATGGGTGCTGGGTAATCTGAACTCAGATCCTCATGGTTGCAAAGCAAGCATCTTTACCCATCATTAAGCCATCTCCCCAGTCCCTGAACTTTTTGTTTCATTTCTGTTGAAGTGATGTCTCACTGTTGCCCAGCCTGGTCTCAAACCCACAGTCTTTCTGTGTTAGCTTCCCGATTGTTGAGGTTACAGGCATGAGCTACCATACCCAGCCAGGGGACATTTTTTGAGATAGGATCTTTCTATATAACTCAGGCTGACCTGATTCTTTTGCTTCAGGCTCCTTAGTGCTGGGATTACAAATGTGTGCCACCAAGCCCAACTAAGACACACACACACACATATATATATATATATACATGCACCATGTTTGGCATATATATGAATGACAGATAAAATTAAATGGTTTGTTTTGATGTGGTTAAGCATGTGTCATTAAGTATCAATGTTTGGATCTTATTTGGATTGGTTATTTGTTGAAAAAATTGAACACATTATATAATGTTTGATAATAGTAATTACTGTTATCCTCTTAGGTGTGTTAAAAGCCGTATGTGTGTGTGTGTGTGTGTGTGTGTGTGTGTGTGTGTGTTTTGCTTGCATGTGAGGAAGTGCACCAGGTGTACACCATGAGGCTGGGGAATTTGCTGGGAAAATAGAACTCATGGTGAGGATGGAGAGTCTTTATTCTCTATGGTCTGTAATGCAGTAATGCATTTTCTCCACTGTTGACCCTCCTTTATAGATGTTATTAAAAAAAAAAAGTGGGGCATAGTGGTGCATGCCTGTAATCTTGGGTTGGCCGAGCCAGGAGGATCTCAAGTTTGAGGTCAGCCTGGGCTATGTAAGAAGTCCTTGACTTAAAAACATAACAAAACAACAACAGAAAAGCCACACCTTAAGATTCAGGGTTACTAATGCTTAAGTAATATTGGGGGAGGGGTAGATGCTAGAATCTTTGATGATGAAGGTCCTTCTGGAAGTTCCTGAGGAATAACTGGCTTATCTGTGAAATAATCCTCAGCCATAGACTTCTTTTATGGCAAAGAAGTGGAGTCAAGATCCTTTCTTGGTGCTTCACTAAGCATCACTTACCCCTGTTCCCTTTCTCTTCACCTTACCTGCCCTCATCCATCCTTTACAGGCCAGCCTTGTTAGGTTCTGAAGCATATTCAGCTAAGTAATGTTCACACAGTCATGGAAGGTAAATGGAATTTTCTGTGACTGGCAGCATGCCAAGCCCTGCTGGGAGAGGACATGTAGTCTAATGTGGGGACAGAATCTATGAAGTAAATCCTTGCCACTTGTCTTTTATACTTTATTCTAGAATGCCAGTAGAATCATTAAAACAAGGCTATTTCTCATTTTTAGGAGCAAATATCTTGCGAGATTCAACAGGCAATGTCAAACTAGGAGACTTTGGTGCCAGCAAGCGACTTCAGACCATCTGTCTCTCAGGGACAGGAATGAAGTCGGCTACAGGCACGCCATACTGGATGAGTCCTGAAGTTATTAGTGGAGAAGGCTATGGCAGAAAAGCAGATATCTGGTAGGTTTGGATGTCAAATTTGCCTGGAAAATTACCTTCTTAGAAGATTTTCTACCCACATTTGAAATATTGCTATATTTAAATTATCTTTTGTTCATTTGAAACAAGATACATGAATTGTAAGGATTAATGCCATTTTAATTGTGCCTTGTCAAGGCTAAGTTGACAAAATATTTGAGTCTTTGAAACTATCTTTCCTGCTTTAGGAGGGAGTTTTGTCTTAAGTAAATCTCAAGATTAGAAAGCGAGTTCCCCAAATAACTAAAAAGTCATTAGTGTCTTCCTTTTTAAAAAATGAATCACTTTTTTTTTAAAAAAACCACAGAGGCATATACATTTGAAAATAGAATAATAGTTACATGTATGAGACAATAGATGCTACAAACAATGATTGAGGTACAAATGGATTATGAGATCACTTCAGGAAATTAGTTTATCCCTCTTGACCACAACCACTCAGCCCTAACACACACACACCACCACCACCACCACCACCACCACCATCACCACCACCAGTGGCCTGGGACATATTAGACTCTAGAAACTTTATATTGTGCAGAGAAATTTACTTAAATTCTTAAAGCTTTGCAGTGAAGCAGTACAGTTCTAAATGGTCATCACTTATGCTGGGCGTGGTGGCACACGCCTTTAATCCTAGCACTTGGGAGGCAGAGGCAGGCGGATCTTTGTGAGTTCAAGGCCAGCCTGGTCTACAGAGTGAGTTCCAGGACAGCTGGGGCTACAGGGAGACCCTGTCTTGAAAAGACCAAAAAAAAAAATAATAATAATAATAAATAAAAATAAATGGTCATCACTTAATTTCTGTCTATGCGTTTTGGAGAACAGTAGCTCAACTGTGACTGCAGCATTGGCTTTTCCAAGGATCTTCTCAAATACTGTAATTATTTATCATAAATTGATATTTATTTGATAGAAATAAAAACTGTTGCTCTAATGGTGGTATCATGTGAGCATAATGTGATGTTTTCATAACATGCTTAGGAAAAGCATTGTTGGATTCTGAGTTAAGGTAGCTGCAAGTCTTCCAAGTAAGGAAGAGAAATTATGCTAGTGCCTGTACCTCTGTCAGAGCCCTATTATGGCAGGGGCTTTGTGTGTAGTTAGTTGTCAGTGTCTTAAAGTTTAATTTATGAGTTGTGTAGTGATTGTAAGTTAGAACATAAAATGGCCATTTCCCACTAACCACCCAAAAAAAAAAAGTGAGTGAAAGTTCATTTTAGGTACTTGAAGGCAAGTAGTTTATAATGTTTGTATTCTTTTTAAGGCAAAGACAAAATTATTAGGTTAGAAAATGATCTAATACAAAATAATAACATTCTTTGCCTGACCATATATTTGTGATAATAGTTAAATTATGGTATATTTTCATTGAGTGTGTATATGGTCCTGGGTGTGGAACCCAGGGCCTTTGCACAGACTATGGTAAGTGTTCTACCACTGACCGGCATCCTCAGCCTTTCATTTATTTTCATATTTAAATTACAGTTCTATGAATGAAACTTTATATTTGAAATAAGCAGTATTGAAATGTGTGTGGACTTTACCCCCATTTCTCATTTTTCTGCTAACTTTCTTCCTGATGTTATCGTTGGGTAATGCCTCTTTTCATTTCTTTTTTAGGAGTGTAGCATGTACTGTGGTAGAAATGCTAACTGAAAAGCCACCCTGGGCTGAATTTGAAGCCATGGCTGCTATCTTTAAGATTGCCACTCAGCCAACAAACCCAAAGCTGCCACCTCATGTCTCAGACTATACTCGAGACTTCCTCAAACGGATTTTTGTAGAGGCCAAGCTGAGACCTTCAGCCGAGGAGCTCTTACGGCATGTGTTTGTGCATTATCACTAGCAGCCAGCAGCCTCTCCTGTGCCTCCACCAGCTCCACCTTCAAGTTCACCTTCTCTCTGACTGCACTTTTCTTTTTTTATAAAAAAGAGAGATGGGAGAGAAAAAGACAAGAGGGAAATACTTCTCTTGATTCTTGGTTAAATTTGTTTAATAATAATAGTAACCTAAACTTTTTATATTTAATCTTTTTTCCCTTATAAGAACTTGAAACAACTTCTTTTTTTTAATTTTTATAATGTACTTATGTGGTTCAGAGAGACAAAGCACTTTAGTACATAGTCACCCTTTTTAGTACAAGCAAATCATTTGGAATATATAAAGATTGTAGTCTTTCTCTGTTATCAGTGACATATTGGTGATGGGAAGACATGGAAGATAAGGACAAGAAAATGATGTACAATTTGTAGTTTTTAGTGATAGTATTTAAATAGATCCTCATTTGTGGGGTTGAGCCCTAAACTTGAGTTTAGGGTAGGTACTCAAAGAATATAGGTTCCTTCTTATATCTGTATTCTTTACATCCTGACCTCTTGTCTACCAAGCTTTTTTGCTCAGTAGGAATCTTAAATAGAAGATAAGAATCTGTAAGAGGTATGTTTATTTGTTAATCTGAAGCAGTATAATAAGCAAATACACTATGTCCATGTTACTGGAATCTATAAACCTTGAGGGATAGTTTTCTGCTTAAAAAATACTATTATATTTGAAAGCAGATATGGAAAATCAATGTATAAATTCAGCTAAAAGACAAAAGAAGATTGCTCATTTAAATGTGTGAGCAGTAGAAAAGACCACATTTGCCAGCAAGTAGAAATACTGGGAAAAAAGAACCAAGTGTTATTTATTGTATTTTGAACGTTCTTAAGGGGGAAATTCCCAAAATTAAGAGACTTAAGAAATAATAAAAATCATTTATACTATCTTCCTATTTCTTGTTCCTGATTTCCCATAGGTAACAGTCTTTAAGAATCAAGTTTCCATGTGTTAAAGCTAGTATCATGAGATAAAATAAAACCTGTGTTCTTGGGATTGTAGAATACTAAACTAGAGGCACCTCCGAAGAGCAAACATCATGTAAAACCATGGGTGGTGGGAGGAGGTGATTTCACTTCATTTGCCATCTGGCAATGTCTGGAGACACTTTGTTGCCATGACTGGGAAGATACTGCTATCATCTAGTGGGCAGAAGCTGGGGTGCTGCTAAATAGACTATACACAAGGATCCCCCTTCTGAAGAATTATCCTGCCCCGGATGTCAAAAGTGCCTAGGTTGAAAAACCCTGATGTAAAGGCCAGTCTCAATTACAAGCCTGAAATCAGCCATTCACAAAGCACTAAAGGCAAATTTCAGAGAGAAAAGATGTAGTGCAAATAAAGGTTTCATAAGAGCAGATAGATTGCAGATAGTCAGGGGTGGATGATCTCAACATATAGCAGATAACAATCAGTTCTTTACCAGCTGCATATTGCTCCCAAGTCACTAACTCTTCCATTTTATAAACAATGAATTTGAATACTGAGCCTTTTGAACTTAGGATCTCTGTATATTCTTTCCTTAAAAGTTAGCTCATCATTGTAGGCCAAGAAAAGCATTATCAAAACAAAGTGTTTACTACCATCAAGAAAGTTAAAACACTGCCAGATATTTCCAGTATCTACTTAGACCCAGATCATAAATGGAAAGGCTAAGCAGATGGAAGATTCTACTCTGTAGTAGAATTATGAGACTTTTAACACGAGGATGTCAGTTGCTAATCTCTGGCCACTTGCTAGTTTTTCAGCACATTAAATAAGTGCTAAGTACTTTATTTTCAAAAGTTTAGAAAATAATAGTCTTCCAGGATACCCTAAATGTGATGCCTTTTATAAGGGATTTCATAAGGGATTAAGATAGTCATACTTTTTTGTTACAAGGTATGCTTATTTAGGGATTTTTTTTTTTTTCCCCGAAATTACATAGATCTGAGTTTACTGTCTCAAGGTCCTACCTGGCATTTCCTGTAATCATAACTGAAATTCTGCAGAAGAGTCAAAGCACAAAATTAGTTAATGCTTCTCCCATAAACTGAAAAAAATCTAAGGAAGCCCTTTACAAAGAGCAAGCATCAGGTACCTCTCGCCTTAGCAGATCAACTGCCTAATCGTATGCTGGAAACCTAATCCCCAAGTGTGTGAGTCTGTTATAATTTCTCTATCTTTATGAGTTAGGGACTCTTTCTACTTGAGCAAGATCATGGTATCTGGACTACTGCAGTTTTCCTTTTGTTTGTGTCTCTGGTGTGGTTGTGATTTCCCTTTGGCTCAGTTTTGATATGGCAGGGTAACAGCAGTACAAAAGAGAGATGGTGTGCTTAAGAGAGAGATCTATGGAGACAGAAACTCAAAGCAAATTCTTAGCTTTTTTCAGTCTCCTTTTTCTGAATTCTATAGAAAATGAAGGCATCTGAAAAGTAACTACTTTAACACTGCTCCGGAACATTTTCCTTTATAAGAAAAATACAATTAGTTATTGGCAAATAATATTTCTTTAAGTAAAGACAAAAATAAACTAACAGTTTATAGTTATTATATAGAGTATAATGTGAATTCAGACCATTTGTGAAGGTACCAAAAACCACAGCAAGTGTGTGTGTGTATATATATATAAATTTATATATATAAATAAAAATATATATATTTATACACACACACACACACACACAAGAACACAAAACTTGAAGTAGGGGTGGGGGACATGGAAGACCAATAATAAATTTAAAAAAGAAAGGTTTGAGGAAAGGAAACACTGTGATCAAAGGAAGTAAAGTATTAATGCTTTCTGTTCAGTAATGGTATGAATCAACAGTGAAGTTTGAACTTTTAAAAATGACAAAATATATTTTGTTTTTTAAATACACAACTGATTTTTTTGGTACTGTAATGTTTCTTTGCTGAGGCTAGAAAGTGGCCAGACTGCTGACTTTGTGCCTTTAAAATGCATCCTGCTTTGCCAGTGGCAGACTTTGGTGCTGGAGAAGATTCACTAGCAGTCTCAAATGTGCTTTCTAGAAAGACCTTTCTGTCTAGGCCTTTTGAGGTTCAAAGTGGCATGACTTAGTATTGGGCCAAGTATCTTTTACATTGTAAACAAAAGTGGTTGAGTAAGAGAGTTGAAAAATATCATAACTCATGGAAATTTTGATGGATTAGTAACTCTTTGAAATGTATTAAGGTTATACAGACTTTGAAAATTTCAGAATGAGTATCTTGAAGTTTTTCAGCATTTTTCCTTGTTTACAAAATGTTTCTAATTTTAAAACCATTGAAGACTGTTGCCTTAGAAAGTTTTAAGAGGCACAGCCACCCATCTTTAACATACAAGAAACTAAATATTAATGCACGTGCTGAACTACAAGAGAAATTAAAACTTTATTTCAGAATAAATTGAATTTGCTTTCATTTGAGAGTCTTTACCTTTTTCCCAATAGAAATTACATAAAAAAGTGTAAAGTCTAACTCTAGAGTAGCTTTCTGTTACTCAGTTCTGACATTGGTCAAATGTGATCTGTACTGTTTCTAAGATAGAGTTGTAAAGTACGTGAAATCACTACGAAAATAAAACCAAACCAAAATAGGTAGGCAGGATGACCCAGCCTGATAAAAATTCCTTGGCTAATGGCAGTTCATGCCAATGGTTTCATTTGTTGTCTAGGAACCAATACCTTTATGTAAATTCAGCTAGAGTCAGTCAAATATACAAATCTCTCAGTCTTTAATTTTTTTTTTTTTTTTTTTTTATCTTTGTATGTGTATGAATGTACTGTCTGCATGCAGGTCTGTGCACCCGTGTCGTGCAATGCCGCGGAGGTCAGAAGAGGGTCTCGGTTTCCCCTGGAACTGGAGTTCTCCTGTAATTGGAGTTACAGACGGTTCTTAGCCGCCTTGTGGGTGCTGGGGATCGAACCCGGGTCGTCTGCAAGAGCGTCGGTGCTCTTAACCGCTAGGCTATCTCTCCAGTCCCTCAGTCTTTAATTTTAATTTGTATTTTTCAGACTCAGGATTCTCACTATATGTTCCAGGCTGGCCTGGATATCGAAGTGCCCCCGCCTTCCAATTGCTGGGAAAACAGGCACATGCCATCACATCTAGCTTTGTCCATTTTCTTTAAAATAGAATCAGTCTTTTTCATTTGCTTATTCAATAGTTGTGTCAAATTAACATCCTTCAGAAAGTCACAGCCTAGGAGGAACATAAACAGACAGTTATTTTGTTGTATACAGTAACTGAAAACTTAGCAGTGATGTTTGAAACATTTTTTTTTAATGTGAAATAATAAGAAAGTAGTTTTGGGTATTGGCTGTTATAAACTCCCAAAACATTAACAAGAAGGATTTGAGTAAAAAATCTCCCCACATTAGAGGGACACTCCCATCCCAGGTCAGATAGTTTCTCAGGATCCCTCCCCCCTTATTATATAACATAGCCCCAGATAATCCCATAAAAAAAAGGAAGCATTTATTCCTTAACACAATGTTGTGGGGTTCCCCATAACCCCAACTGTTTTCTTTTAAAAGAAAAAAAAAAAAAAGCTTTTATTTGTTTTAAGCTGTGGAAATACCCAAAATATTTAATACATGTTGACCTCTTGTCAAGTGTTTTTTATACTAAGATCAGAATAACTTTTTAAGATCATATTGTTATTAAATTTGGCATTTATTTTAGATGTAATCTTAATTATTTGATTTTAACATTGGTTAAACATTAATGGAAAACAATATAATTTTAGGTAGTGCCTTTTTCTCTGTATGCCTTAATTTTGTTTTATATTTCCAATTCAAGTTACCTAACAAAATGAAGAATTTTCCAAAATCACTAGGCCTCAAGAGTTCATTTGGCCTTAGGCTGTATGTTGGCCCCAATGAGTTTCTTAATGCCTATTTCCTCCTCCTACCCTTTCTACCTCCTCTTTAAAAAAAAACTGTTAGGAGAAAAACAGCATTTATCTGACTACAGTCTCTACTAGACATGAATTCTTAAACATTGGAAGGTATTCTCATTCTAAAAGACATAGTAAATTGTTTTCTGGATTAATGATTTTTCAATCACTTTGGCACTGTCCAATCTTTGTATATCATGGTTCAGTTATGATTTTCATAGCAGAACTATGGTGCTTGTTTTTGCCCTAAATAACGCCTTTAAATGATTTACAAATGTTGAAGCAGTGAGACTTAGGGCACTGAGCAAGAAATCCAAGCAAGAGCTAATTCTAACCCATAGTGTTTAACATTTTGACTAACACTCTAGCGTATTCTGTGAAGTGAGTGAGTGAGTGAGAGAGAGAGAGAGAATGAGAGAGTGTGTGTGAGAGAGAGAGAGTGAGTTTGAAGTTGAGGCAGGGGTAGGAAGAAGGGAGGAAAGTTGTGGTTATTCAGTTAGATCTATCTCTGTTCTGGGAAGAACAACTGAACACGTGTGAACTAATGTGGGGTGAGAGCAGCCATTCTCTAGTAGGCACAACGGTACATGTTCCATAAGTAGTTAGTGCAAGTGATGGCTTAATACAGGTATTTATTGTAAATTGCCAAGCTCTTAGTTGCTAAAAGTAGACTAAAATTCAACTTGTGTGTTTGTGTGTGTGTGTGTGTAATAATGAGCTTATATATAATTCTTAAATAGAAAGTAATTGATCTTAGATATTAACTTTTTGGAGTAGAAATTCTGCCAGACATTATCTAAACAAACTTCCTTAGCTTACCAAGTTTTCAAAAGGAAATCTTATACCTCTCTTTGGTTGGCTAGGGAAGGTGTGCTGTGAAGCCATTGTTCCTACTTCATAGTCATATTTAATGTTGCTTTGACTTCTGCCATAGACAGGATGTCATGACAGGTGTTGGGGAGTACTGGGGCCATCCTTCTCTCCATTCTTTCTTTCGGAGCTGGAGGTCAGAAGAACCCAGACATTTCTTTTTGCAGAGGTAGTGAGAGTGGTCAAGACTGAACTTCAGGAAGGCAAGGGAAGAGTCATAGGTATAGTAAAGAAAAGAATAAATTATATCCATTACCTGTATACAGTTTCATATAATCCTTCATTTTTTTTTGTATTTGTGTATTTTAAGTGACAGTCATGAGGTATGTTTATTAACAGCAAAGGCATTAAATAAGTAAATATTCTTAGTCCCTCTGCTTGATGACTTATTTGTATCTCAGTCTGTATTATCAGAATCACTTTAAACCAAAGCTTTTATATTCCCTGCACAGCCAAAATAGTCTTTTTACATCTGGCCATGTGTAAGCTAATAGGATATAAATGGTAAAGCAGATACTAGTAGAATTTGTGTGCCAATCTATCCTTCAAGGAAAAGGACAGGTGCTCAGTGTTTGCATTTAGACATGTGGGATTCAACTATTGTGGAGCTATGTAGATATCACAGACCTAAGCTTGTATGTGTGCCAATTTTATTAATGTCACTTGACCACTGATGCATATAGATTCATGTCAACATCTGATGCCTCAGTTGGTGGCGTATTTTCTTCCTAGTGTCTTAACATTTATGAGCTTGTGATTGACTTGAGGGGCATTTCAAAAATGCTGTGAAGAAAAAATAGCTTATGGACCGATGTCTGCTTTGTGCCATAGACATTTAGAACATAAGGAAGTGTCTGCTCTTTAGTTCTTTCAAATGTGCAGAATTTGTCCCTAGCTAAGAATTTTTTTTAATCTTTTAATGCCAGTTGAGAGTAAAGTTTATGACTAAACTGAAAAGCACTTTTGTGTTCATTTATTTATGCTTTTTAAAAACTTATTTAAAAAAATATGTAACCAGTGATTTTAGCATTACTTAGAAGGGAGAGATAAGTAATTGCATATTAAACCATCTATTTAAGATACTTAGACTCCAGAATGGATTTGACATTTTTCCAAAGACTTTCCCCCCCTCCCCTCCCCACCTGTAGTAAGGAAAGTAGACTCGTGGAAAATTAGGAGCTGGAAAGTCTTATGGACAAAAGAAAGTGGGCCAACCCCCTGCTATATACCCTTTTCAATTAAAAACTACAGTGTCTAGGGATGAGAATACTTCGTAAACAGTTGTTTTAATAATTAGTAAAAGGTTTACATTTCTTCTATTGCTATTGGTTTTAAAATTTGCTACCCTGCATTTTGAAATACCCTTAAAAAGTTAATACCAAAAATACCTTTAATGTCTGACATCTCGTATATTTCATGTGGTTGTTTTTATTCACTGTAAATAAAAATAAACTTGGATAAATTTGAAAATAAACTTTGAACTTGCAGACTATGATTATCAATTTGTAAATTTACTGTTGGACTTAATGTACATTTAAAAATGTAGCCATTAAATTCTCTATATTTAACATATTAGTTTCAGTAAATGTTTTTAATCTCAGTTGAATACTGGGTAGTTTATGTACAAAGATTTTTGTTTCCTACCAAGGTTGAATTTTTTGCACATTTTTGGAAATGTTTAATTTGTACACTGATTTATATGACCAATAATTGTTGAGTGTCTGAGCATCATGAATGCGTGCATTAAACTACTGTCTGTGTCTCTGTGTTTGACCTTCTTTCCAGATGTAGCCCTCCATTACTGCACTGGTATGACTGCTTTTACAAAGCTACCTGTCTATGGTTCTGTCTTTGTTGAAGAACTCAGGAGTTCAGTGTTGCTTTCTAATTTTATACTGTATTCTGAATCAGTTACTAAGTTGAAAGTATTCTGTATGTATCAAAGGATGTGTGTTTATGTGAAAATGTCCTTTTCTTTGTGTAGGCACATGTATATATCAGTAAATTCTTATTTTCATTTCATTTCTACACTTTTATGAACTTATTTTATAAGGGTACTATTTAGTTAGGATAATTAAATATATATAAAAGCTTTCTGAGAGATTATTTACTATATTGGATATATTTTCAGCTGGCTGATCAGAATTATTTTTTTAATTTCATTTTTAACCATCCAAGATACATTTGTATTTCCAGAATTGGATACAGATTTTACTTAGAGCTCAGTTAATATACTCTTGAAAGGAAAAGCTTTGAAGGGGGAGAGATAAGTTTTAAGCAGTAACAAAACAGACTGTCCACTAACATGGCCTTTGGCATTTCAGAGCTATTCTAAAAAATGTGATGAACTAAATTGCCTTGGAGAGCTAGTAAGCTGTTTATATCTCCAGTTGCTTTAGGCCTGTCCCACCTTTAGTTTTGAATATTTCCTTTATTGCCAAAGTTTTCAGATTTTAGTTTTTACCTTACATGGCATGGTCAGACTGGGTTTATGAAACAATACATTGGCATATTGTGATTCTTTGTAATTGACTACCACTTGGGTTAGGAATATCCAAATGTACACTGTGTTTTTATATTGTACTGTGTGTTTTAAACAACTGGCAGAAGAGTTGGAAGTTTGGTTTCCAATCTGAAATGTTACTGTATGTAATGAAGAGTTGGAAGTTTGGTTTCCAATCTGACAATGTTACTGTATGTAATGAAAACCTTGTTTTTAATATATGGTATCACGTAAAATTATTTGTATTAGGAATAAAGTCCACTGTTGAAGTTGAGTATCACTAAGCTTATGTTGAAGAGAACCTTTGTGATTAGAACCTACCAGAAGCCAGACACAGTGTGGTATGTGCTATATTTCATGCACATTTTGGGTTTGTGTTGTTTCATTCAAAATTGTGCTTGTAAAAAAATGTGTAAATTCCTGAGTTTTATAATTTCTATGTATTTTTTTTTTTTGCTGGTAAATAGCTTTAAAAATTTTTTAATATAAAAGAAACCATGTTTATATTTCGTTAGTGATCAATGACTTTGTATGGCAGTTTGTATATTATTGACACATCTTTGTTTAGATTTATCGTGCATGAAGGCCTGTGATAATTAGCACAGTGAAACATAATTTTTCTTCCATGTTCATTTTTTTTTGAAAGATTGTGATGCAGAGGCTCACTCTAACCTGGACTATGGAATGAATATAAATGAATGGCACTTTGAGTGTTAATAAAGCTGGTATTTATTTCCACTGTGATTGGTTTGTCTAGATATGTTCTTGGATACTGTGTGTGTGTCTGTGTATGTGTGTGTGTGTGTGTGTCTGTGTGTGTCTGTGTATGGGCAGATATCCTTTCTTTTCCTGAGTTGATTATTCTGTGGGATACCTAGCACAGAGTAATGTAGAAATGCTGAAACTAAATGGAATCTTGCCTATAATGTTCCATGCAGTTTACTTTAGTATATCTGAGCACATGAAGGTCCATTGAAGGTATTGGTGATTCAAAACACAGAGGGGCTGGAGAGATGGTTTAGTGGTTAAGAACACTGGCTGCTCTTACAGAGGACCCAGGTTCACTTCCCAGCACCCACATGGTAGCTAACAACCAACCATAACTCCAGTTCTAGGGGGTCTGTTACCCTCTTCTGGGCCTCTATAGGGATTGCACACACATGTACATTTACATACTTGCAGGTAAAACACATGCACAAAACAAACAAATAAATAAATAAATAACTAAATAAATAAAACAAACCTTAGAATGCTGGGGAGAAGGATCACCAGGTAAAGTGCTTGGCACACAAGTGTGGGGACCTCCAGAACAGTGAAAAGAGAAATGACTCTGAAAGTTGTCTTGTGACTACATGTGCAGTAGTACACACGTATGCACACACAACACACTAAAAAATTAAAAGTCCAAGATTTCCAGTGAAAGAATGATTCAGAATAAGAAAAACGTCATTTCAAAGAGAAAAGAGGAAATGCTTTGCAAATCCACAAGGGATAATGGGAGAGAGCTAAAGCAGATGCACTGGGACACAGCCTCAGTTATGCAGTTCCCTGCTGCAGGGAGGGGACTCAGAAGCAACTTAAAGTAAGCCAGATGAAAGCTTGGTAGTCCTACCCTCAGGACAAACTCATACCCTTTACCAGCCTCAAATTCACTTGCGGGTATTGGTTAGACTGATCCCAGTGGTAGATGAGAGAAATCCCATTCTGTCACACTGTATGGCTCCAGGTGCCATTTTGAGTTTGAGATCAAGGAATATCCACAGATACGGAGCTTCAAGTTGGCCTGGAACAGCCATTGCATGAGGGAAGGCCTAGAGAGGCAGTTGTGGAGAGCACCATGGCTGGACATGGATCAACTAAAGGCTACAGGTGGCAGGCGGTTGGCTAGTGCTGGGAAGCACATAGCGGGAGAGAACCCTGCCCTAGATGGCCTGAGAATAGATCAACTGAAAATAACCCCAGAGTTTGATAGCTCGGAGGCTCAGGCCATTGGATCAAATTCTGGTGCCCCCTATCTGTGGTGGTTCACTGCTGTAGAGCCCAAGAATTCTGAAGTACAGGGATGCACTTGATATCCACAGCTACATCTCTCCAGTAGTGTGATTAACATTCAGAGGCTTTGAAGATATGGAGGCAGGTCCTCTGCAGTACTTATTACACTGCTGCTGTTGCTTTCCACATTCTCATTGAACATGGGAAACACGACTCCCAACACACACACACACACACACACACACACACACGTCACCCAGGAGTGCAATATGGAAAGTCTCCAGAGTGTCAAGAGAACCTGCCTAGCCCACAGAATACAAAGCTGAGTATGTCCAGTGGAGGCCCCTGACAAGGAAAATGGTCACTATGCAGACAGCTCTGGCAGAAACTGGACATACTTGTCAGAAACAGACTCAGTAGCAACATAAACCAAAGGAAGGGGAAAAGTCCACAAGATCAGCTGACCTTCCCATGATGGTTTATTTTTGTGTGTGCATGTTTGTGTATCTGCTGAACCTAGACGTTGATGTCAGGTGTCTTCCTCTAACACTTTGTGTGTATCTTCCTCCATTATTCTCCTATACTGAAGGTCTCTCACTTGAACCCAGAACCCTGATTTGGCTAGTCTAGCTAGCAGGTAGCTCCAGGGATCCCTTCTGCCTCCTGCATGTTGGGATTACAAACCAGTTACTAAGCCTACCTGGCTTTTGCATGAGTGCTGGGGATCCAAACTCTGGTCCTTATGCTTTTATTTATTTTTTAATTTTATTTATGTGTATGACCGTACCATCTGCATGTAGGTTTGTGCACCCCTGTCGTGCAATGCCGCGGAGGCCAGAAAAGGGTGTTGGATTCCCCTGGAACTGGAGTTAAAGACGGTTCTCAGCTGCCATGTGGGTGCTGGGGATGGAACCCAGGTGAGCAGTCGGGGCTCTTCACCGCGAGGCCATCTCTCCAGCCCCCCTTATGCTTTTATAACAAGTGCTTTATCCCCTGACCCATCTCCACGCTTCCCTTTTTTTTTCAAAGCCAGTTTTTTTTTTTATTGAAGCTTTGTGCATTTCCTACATTTCCCAATCAAATCTAGACCCATTTCTCCTTCCTTGCCCCCACAACCAGAGCTCATGCATTCTGCCATACATGTTTCTCATCTTTTTCTCAGTCTCTTTTAAAATTTTCGATGCGGAAGTTTACTGTTTTGGGCAGAAGTTCACCGTTTCAGTCAGTTCTTTGACCCAGTCTTCTTGTTCTTTCCAATTTGCATCACTCCAAAATATGTATATATGCATGCTACACATATATGAAGATTATGTCATAAGTTTTAGCATCTTCAGCTTATGATTTTATTAGGTTGAAAGACGTCATGTTTTCCTTAAGGAATTGTTTGAAGGCTCCTCCTTGGCAAGCCCAAACAACCATCAGTCTTACCCTTGTGCTCCACACTGGGGTCTTCCCTTCTGGTGAGGCCCATCCATCCACACTTCAATTTTGTTTTTGTTTGTTTTTTGAGACATGGTCTCCCTGTAGCTCCACTCCAACTGGTGTGGAACTCGGTTATGTAGAGCAGCTGGCCACAATCTTATGGAGATCTGCCTGCTTCTGTCTCCTAAGTGCTGGGATTAAAGGTGTGCTCCACCACTCCTGGCTTAATTTTTGTTGTTGTTAAAAATTGTTTTATAAAAAAAATTGTTTTATGTACTGGGTGTGGTGCCTTTAATCCCAGCACTCAGGAGGCAAAGGCAGGCAGATCTCTGTGAGTTCCAGGCCAGTTGGGGCTATAGGGAGTCTCTCTCTCTCAGTTGGGGCTATAGGGAGTCTCTCTCTCTCTCTCTCTCTCTCTCTCTCTCTCTCTCTCTCTCTCACACACACACACAATGTTTTTGTGTACAAGTGTTTTGCCTGCATGTATGGTGCATGCAATGCCTGGAGAGGCCAAAAGAGAGTGTTGGATCCTCTGGAACTAGTTACAGATGGTTGCTAGCCATCTCTCCAGTCCCTTCCACCTTGTTTTTTTGAGACAAGATCTCTCACTGAATGTGGAGCTCACTGATTAGACTGGCTGGCCAGTGAGCTCCTAAAATCCCCTTGTCTCTGGCTCTCAATGCTGGGATTACAAGTCTAGAATACCACGCTGCCCTCATTTCTTATGCGGATTCTGGGAATGCTAACTTGTGTCTTCAATAACTCAGTTCCACACTGTCCACGTTTTTTGTTAGCATAGTGGGTTTCATTGCAATATTATCACATACATCTAACATTCTGCTTTGTTATTTTCCATCACCACTGCCAGTCTCCTGCTAGTCCCTTTCCTCCCCATTCTGCTTTAATAGCTTTTAAGTTTTGCTTTTTAAATCATGCAGCTTGTGGCATTGTCTCATGGAAATGGAACAGACTATAGTACAGATTTGTCCCAAATCACTTTCCAAATCTTAACTGTTCCCTAAGGTACAGAATTTTAGTATTTGCTCAAATCAAAAACCATGGGTGCTATCTTTTATTTCTCTTTCCCAGTTTCCATATTATCTCAGTTAACAAATTGCATCCATTTCATTTTCAAAATAAATTTGAAACGAAACCACTTTTCATCACTTTTACTTGTAAGTAAAGTGTTCTAGATTACTTTAACACTGCTGTGATGAAAACACTGACCAAAACCAACTTGGGGATCAAAGGGTTTATTTGGCTTACAACACAGTTCATCAAGGGAAAATGTAGGAACTCAGGGCAGGAACTTGGAGCCCAGGCCACGGAGGAACTCGGCTTATTGCCTTGCACCCCTAGCCTGTGCTCAGCCTTTCTTATACAATACAGGACCACCTGCTCCAGGGTGGTACCACCAAAATCACTCAACAATCCAGAAAATGCTCCACAGAATGGCTATAGGTTAGTCCAATGGAGGCAATTCTGCAGTCGAGGCTCCCTCAATCCCGGTGTGTCAAGTTGACAACTAAATTTATCCAGCACATTAGACTGTTGTGCACGTATGTGTGCACCTGAGTAGGTGTACTTGCCCTTCCGTGAGCATATGGAGGTTAGAGGTTGATGTCCCATCTTCCTCAATTGTTGGATCCTCCAGTCTCTGCCTCCCCAGCGCTGGTGTTATAAGCCCACAGAAGCTCTTATGTGAGTCCTGGAGATTCTAACACAGGTTATCACGCTTGCACTGATGTGTTTACTCTGCATGGGGTTCCCAAGCCTACCATGTTCAGGCCTCACGTTGTGCTCTCTGCCTTGGTGATGTTGACACAGGACACTTTTTATCCTTTCAGATCTTTGCTTAAATAATTATTTCAGAGATTTATTCCAGGACAACTCTTTTAGTACTTTCTTGTATTCCAGGCTGGCCTCGAATTTTGTAGCGTCCTGCCTCCACCTCCAGAGTACTGGAATTATAGGCATGAGATAGCACGCCTGGTTCATGTGGTGCTGGGGATGTAACCTGGGGTCTCTTCTATTCTAGACAAGCATGAGCAAATCCTCAGCCAGACCGACTTTTTTTTTTTTTTTTTTTGGTCTTTTCGAGACAGGGTCTCCCTGTAGCCCCAGCTGCCCTGGAACTCACTCTGTAGACCAGGCTGGCCTTGAACTCACAAAGATCTGCCTGCCTCTGCTTCCCGAGCGCTAGGATTAAAGGCAAAGGCGTGAGCCACCACGCCCGGCTTTGAACGACTCTTACTTAGAATGACACTACCTGCCACAATCACCGGTATTTTCCTTCAGGGCATGCAACACATTTATTTCTCACTTTTCTTCTTTAGAATTCAAAGTCCAGAAGCCAGGTATGGTGGCACACATCTGTAATCCCAGCACAAGGGAGATTGCGGGATGGATCTGCGAGGACTGGGCCTAATTTGCTACGAACCCAGTCCAGGGCGCCCTGCCCTTCACAAAGAAAAGGGAACTCTCCTCAGGGTTCCCGCTGGCTGGCTTCTCCGGGATCGGCCGCGTTATCGCAAATGGACGCCTCGCGGCGCCCATCTCCTCCACTCCGGATTCGGGGATCTGAACCCGACTCCCTTTCGACAGGCCGCGGGCAACGGAGGCCATCGCTAGCCCATGTCAGGGCTCGCCCATCTCTCAGGACCCACTGACCCATATTCAACTGCTGTTCACATGGAACCCTTCTCCACTTTGGCCTTCAAAGTTCTCGTTTGAATATTTGCTACTACCACCAAGATCTGCACCTGCAGGCCGCACCCTAGGCTTCAAGGCTCACCTCAGTGGCCCTCTTACTCCTTGTGGCGTAGTCTTAGGGGTGACTTAAGCAGCCTAGCAAGTCTCTGGAGAAGGAAGAGGAGGAAAAAAATCAGCGCAGGCGCAGCTCAGCTGTAAGGCCTGCGCTCTTACAGCGGGTCCCGCCCTCCCCGGGCTAAGGTATCAGAGGCGGGACTTCCTCTGTAGTGCCTAACTTCCGCCGTGGGCCGGAAGTTCTCAGAAAGTAGGTGCTGGGCACCGTGTGCCGCGTGTGTTTTGTTGGCTACGTCTTTCTGTTGCTGCCATGGGCAAAAGAGACCGAGGAGACCGTGGTGAGGACTTTGCTACAGTTATTATGGTTGGAGCACTGATTTTTCTCTGGCCCGTCGGGCCTGGGTGATGCGAGCCCTAGGCGCCGCCCTGCTAGCCCTCCCGGGTGGGAGGTGATCGAAGGATCCGACACCTACTGGATGTGTCATACCAGTGGCACTCACCTAGGAGTTCTGTCAGGTTCAGGTGAAGTGCCCCTGTGCGTAGCCGAGGGACCCTGAGTTAGATCCTGCTGCGCTCACTACTTCTGTGTCCTTTGCAGACAAAAAGAAGTCCAAGAAGAGGCACTACGAGGAGGAGGAAGAAGATGAAGACGACACGCCTGGGAATGACTCCCAGGAGGCAGTGCCGTCGGCGGCTGGGAAGCAGGTGGATGAGTCTGGGACCAAAGTGGATGAATATGGAGCCAAGGATTACAGGCTGCAGATGCCGCTGAAGGGCGACCACATTTCCAGGCCCCTCTGGGTGGTAAGTGTGGCCAGAGCCAGGCAGGGCCCAAAAGCTAAACTTTGGGCATTTTCAGACCTCCAAAATGCAGGAATGTAGGACACTGACTCTCTGTAGCTGCTGGGAGAGACAGCTGATCAATTATGCACGTGTAAACAGCTGTGCACTTATGTGCTGGCCTGGGCTAGGCAGTCTCTTCTAGCCCTTTTACTCCCACTCTCTCCAGTTGTAACACATGAGGGAAAAATATCCGTATTTTCCTAATAGATAGCGTTTATGGGCTGGTTGAGATAGCAGGTAAAGGCACTTGCTGTCAAGCCTGACCACCTGAGTTCTATATTTGGGACGCACATAGTAGAGAGAACTGACTCCTCCAAGTTGTCCTCAGACTTCTCCAAATGTACCATGGTACAGGCGTATGCACACACACACTACATTTAATAACATTTTATTTGTTTGTTTATTTATTTATTTATTTATTTTCTGTGTGTGGTGTGTGTATGTGTGTCCAGGTGTGCTCACTCAGAGCAGATACAGACACCAGACATTGATGTCAGGATGGCTTCTTCCATCACTAATTCACCTTATTTGTGGAGCTCCCTGATTTTCCTAGACTGGTTGACCAGTGAGTCCTCCATCTATCTGCCTGAGTGCAGGGATTACAGATATACACTGCCATTCCTGGCTTTTTACTTGGGTGCTGGGGATCAGAACTCAGGTCCACTTTCCCTACTGAGCCATTTTCCCAGTCCCTAAATAGCAACTATTATGTAATAATTTATTTAATATTTTTCCAAGATTTGTTTGTTTTTATTTTGTGTGTATGTGTACCAGATAAACACATGGTGCCTAAGGAGGTCAGAAGAGGGTGTCGGAGCTCCTGGAACTGGAATTATAGGTGGTTGTAAGCTGCCTTATGTGAGTGCTGGGAACAGAATCCAGGTCACCTGCATGAGCAGCAAGTGCTCTTAGCCACTGAGTTATCCCTCCAGCCTGTTTTCTTGTTTTTCATATTAATGGAAGACAATGTATGGGTAGCTAGGTTTGCTTGACTTAAAATAATTAATGTTCTACACTCACTTGAAATCTAGCCAAAAGGTAATTTGAGGATAGTAAGTTGGGGAAGATATCTGTATATGGAATAGTGGGAAACCTTTTCTTCTCTGTACTTTCCTGTATTTGACTAAAGTAGCAGGATCCACAATTGCCTGGAGGATTGCCTGCAAGAATATCTTTAGTATCAGATAGCTTATCCTTCTTTGATAATGATAGAGTCTGCACCTCTCTGATTTTCTTGCCTGTTGTGTTTACTGTGTTTCTCAGGCTCCCGATGGCCATATTTTCTTGGAAGCCTTCTCTCCAGTTTACAAATATGCCCAAGACTTCCTGGTGGCTATTGCAGAGCCAGTGTGCCGACCTACCCATGTTCATGAATACAAGCTAACTGCCTACTCCCTGTATGCAGCTGTCAGCGTTGGTCTGCAAACTAGTGACATCACCGAATATCTCAGGAAGCTCAGCAAGACTGGAGTTCCTGATGGAATTATTCAGTTTATCAAGGCGAGTTGCTAGCAGTTCTGCCTGTCTTTGTAATGTGACATTGGCGGAGTCAGGTGCTATACATTGTCATCTGTTCACAGCCATGAAGATGTGTCATTTGTATCTCCTGTGGATAGCATAATAACTTATCGCCCAACTGCTTTTCCTTTGGACCCAACCTTCTTTTGTGGCTGAGGCCGTGCTTTCTATGAGTTGCTCCCAGCCACGGGTATGAGTACAGTGGGGGTAGTAATTCCATTCTGGCCAGGGATATTTAGCAAAACAGCCTAAAACAGGTGATGCTGTGAACTGGGTTGTATACCCCCAGAATGCACACAATGAAAGTGTAACCTTCCAATATAACTGTATTTGGTAAGCAAGCCTGAGTGAGGCCCCTAATCCAGTAAGATTATATTTTTATTCAGAGATTCACAGAGCTGTCATTGTTGCTTTTTCTTTTTTTTAACACATAAATTTATTTATTTATTTATTTATTTTTAACAAATCTAGACCCGTGTTCCCGCCCATTCCCCCACCCCACCAGAGCTCATGCATTCTGCCAAACATGCTTTTCATCTCTTAGTCTTTCTCAATATTTTCCATGGGGAAGTTGACTGTTTTGAGCAGAAGTGCACTGTTTTCAGTCAGTTCTTTGATGCAGTCTTTTCTGTTGTTGTTGTTGTTGTTTCCAAAATGCATTGCGCCCAACTGCTTTGTACAAAAGCTCAGTGGGCCCTACACAAGAAATACTTACAACTGGGTAATTGGCACTAGCATCCACAGATGAGGGATACCATTCATCGTTTGTTTTTCTGGGACTGTGTTACTTCACTCAGCATGATGTCCTCTAGCTCCAGCCATTTTCCTGCAAAGCTTGTGATGTCTTTCTTTACTGATGCATAGAACTCCATTGTGTAGATGTACCACATTTTCTCTATCCACTCGTCAGTTGAGGGGCATTTAGGTTGGTTCCAGCTCCTTGCTGTTGTGAAGAGAGCTGCAATAAACATGGCCGTGCATGTATCTCTGTGGTGGCGTAAGTCTTGAGGGTACATGCCCAGGAGTGGTATGGCTGGGACGGGTGGCAAGTTCATTCCAAGTCTTCCAAGGGTTCTCCACACTGCTTTCCATAGTGGCTGTACGAGTTTACATTCCCACCAGCAGTGGATGAGTGTTGCCCTTTCCCCACAACCTCTCCAGCACTTGGTATCATTTGTTTTCTTGATCCTAGCCAGTCTTATTGGAGTAAGATGATATCTTAAAGTGGTTTTCATTTGCATTTCCTTAATGATTAGTGATGTTGAACAGTTCTTGAGGTGTTTCTCAGACATCTCTAATTCCTCACTTGTGAAGTCTCTGTTCAGTTCTTTGCTCCATCTATTGAGTGGGTCATTTGTTTTCTTTTTTCTTTGTTTTTTGAGTAGTTTATATATTCTGGAAATCAATGCTTTGTCAGATGTTTCTGTGGTGAAGGTTTCCTCCCACTCTGTGGGATTTCTCTTCACTTCCTTGATTGTTTCTTTTGATGTACAGAAGCTTTTGAGTTTGATGAGGTCCCATTTGTCAATTGTCGACCTTAATTCTTGCACAGCTTCTGTCTGATTTAGGAAGTCTTTTCCTATGCCTATGTCTTGTAGTCTGCTGCCAACTTTTTCTTCTATCACCTTCAGAGTTTGGGGTTTCACGTTGAGGTCTTTAATCCATCTGGAGTTGACTTTTGTACAGGGCGAGAGGTAGGGGTTTAATTTCATTCTTCTACAAGTGGTGATCCAGTTTTGCCAACACCACTTGCTGAAGATGCTGTCTTTTCTCCATTGTGGCTTCTTTGCCCCCTTGTCAAATATGAGATGGCTGAAATTGTATGTGCTCAGATTTGGATCTTCAGTTTTGTTCCATTGGTCAACAGGTCTGTTTTTGTGCCAGTACCAGGCTGTTTTTATGACTATAGCCCTGTAGTATAGTTTGAAGTCTGGTATAGAGATCCCCCCTGTATTGTTGCTTTTTCTTGAGACTACAAAGTGAGAATCTACAAGCCAGGAGCCCTTACCACAAATTCATGGATTTCTAGCTTCCAGAATTCTGAAGAAATAAATGGGTTTTTTTGGGGGGGGGGTTAGATGGGGGGAGTGGTGATGGGTGGCTATTACATATTTAAAAAAAATTTTTTTTAATTTATTTATTTTCATTTGTGTATGAATGTACTGTCTGCATGTAGGTTGGTGCACCCATGTCATGCAATGCCGCGGAGGTCAGAAGAGGGCATCGGATTCCCCTGGAACTGGAGTTAAAGACAGTTCTCAGCCACCATGTGGGTGCTGGGGATCGAACCCGGGTCCTCTGCAAGAGCAGTCAGCTTTCTTAACTGCTAGGCCATCTCTCCAGCCCCATGGATGGCTATTACATATAGTTAACTCCAGCCAAAGTTAAATGCCTACCCAAGACCAACTGTAAATGAATTCTATTAGGGAAAATCAGGATTTCAGATGTTGAAGTGGAATATCCATGGGAACAATAGTTGAATATGGGTGAATGTCATTTGAAAAATGGCTTTTGTTGCCATTGGCTAGTCTTAAGAGACTCCAATTTGAATTCCAAATCTGGAGGCAAAAGATTGTGTTGGATACCCAGATGCAGAGCAGATCGTAGGAGCCTGCAAAGTTGTCTTTTCCTGTGTTTATTCTCCTGTTCCAGGAAAAGATATTTTGTGGAATTAGCCTACATGAGCACTAGGGATAGGTCTGGGCTTTGAGGGAAGCTGCCTATAAGGCCCATGGTGTTAGGACAGTACCGTGGTGGCCTGAAGGGACAGCTCAAGATCTGAGTTTCCATGGCTAACCCACAACCTGCTGGATTCCTTCTAGAAGATTGGGAACCTGAAAGGATTTAAACTGTATTCACTGTCCCTAAGAAGCTTACATTCTGCTGCCCATGATAGCATATAAACTGCCTCAAAATATGAGGGGTGCAGAGGTGGAGCCTGGGGATGTAGCTCAGTGGTCCTGGGTTCATTTGCCAGCACAAAATGAAGGGGAAAAAAAAAAAGTAAGCCTAGGATTTAGTTGGAGAAATCAGAATCTTGGGAAGGCCAGGAGGCTTTGCATTTTATTTATGTAACATAATGTCGAAAACACTGTGCCTGCTAACTTCTGGGAACCATAGTGGTTCCAGCGTGGCAGGGTGACCCACCATATCAGGATGGGGTCTGTGTAAAGCAAGAGATAGACATAAGAATTAGAAAGGATGAAGTTTTTGCTCCTAAAATTTAAGGCCGACTGAAAAAGCTCCCTTTAGGTAGATGTGAGTAAGCGTAACTCTTTGTTGGTAGGTGGTAAGACATGACCAGTAGCAAGTATGTTATAAATGCTGATTTTGCCTGTTTGCTGTTCTGTCTTGCTTGCAGTTGTGTACTGTCAGCTATGGAAAAGTTAAGCTGGTCCTGAAGCACAACAGGTAAGATATCCCATAATCTCTTTATTCTCCGAATGCCAGGCCAGAGGAGGAGTTGTGGGCTGGACCCAATGTTATAGACTGCCTGCTCTGCAGAATATCTCACTCCCCTGAAGCATATATACTAGGAACCTAGAGATAGGGCCTAAGCAGGAAATTCATTAGCCTGAGACAGGATAGAAAGATGGAAAATTAAGGAGACTTAGGAAGGGAGAAGGATCCCTCATCCTTTAGTATGATTGACTCTCTACAGCTGAGAGTCAGATATCCCAGCACAGCTGTGTGAATATTGCCTATGTACAGACTTTTTTTTTTTTTTTTTTTTGTCATTTTGAGAGACAGGGTCTCCTTGTAACCCTAGTTGTCCTGGAACTCACTATGTAGACCAGGCTGGCCTTGAACTCACAGAGGTCCACCTGCTATTGCCTCCCAAGTCCTGGGATTAAAGGCATGTGTGTGCCACCACACCTGGCTTCAGACTCTTTTTATATAGAAATGTTTCAGATAAGAATGTTAGAATAGCAGTGATCCATACTCAAGACATAAAATTCATGACCTTTAAGTTTAATTTTACTCCTTTATAAGAATTCACAACAATGATTATGGCCTTTTTATACAGTTAAAACCTCTGTCTAACTCCCTTATGACCTGTATAGTAAGGATTTCTGTGGTTTTATTTGAGCAGTCTTTATTCCTATCCAGTGTACTCCTCAGGGACCACTCTGTGATCTCATTTACTTTAAAAAAAAGGCTCCCTAAAAACCCTTTAAACGGTATAACTTCAGAAGCCACAAAAACCATGTATGTGGCTATGGTTAATACACTTAAGGGTCCCTCTCAAGAAGCCTGCATCCATGTCTGTTTTCCTAAAGAATAGTGTATACTATGCTTTTCCTAAATTCCTTTCTCCCCTCATACCTCTGCTTCAGTCTATGTTAGAAGAACCTTTTCTTATCAACTCCAATTTTGCTTTCTTCTAATTGTTCAAAATCATTTTCTGAGGCAAAATCAATAGTCCTGGTTTCACTGACTGAAACAGTGAACTTCTGCTCAAAACAGTCAACTTCCTCATGGAGAATATTGAGAAAGACTGAGAAAGAGATGAAAGGCATGTTTGGCAGAATGCATGAGCTCTGGCAGGGTGGGGGAATGGGTGGGAACACGGGTCTAGATTTGTTAAAAAAATAAAAATAAATTTATGTGGAAAAAAAAATAGTCCTGGTTTCATCTGAAAGTCTTTGTTTTTGTTATTTTGAGACTGAGTCTTACACCTAGGCTGGCCTTGAAATCAGCATGTTGCTAAGAATGACCTTGAATTTCTAATCATCCTGCCTCTACCTCTCAGAGTACTGGGGTGACAAATATGCATCTCCATATATAGTGCTGGGGATTGAACTGAGTGCGTCAAAGTCAAGGACTGTGCCAACCGAACTGTACCCCCAGCCCTGGAATACACATCTTTTTTAAAAAAATTATTTTTTTATTATTTTTATTTGATGTGTGTGAGTGTATATAAGTGTACCTATCTCATGCAGGGCCAGTGAAGGTCAGGAAAGGTGTTAGATCCCCTAGAACTGGAGTTAGAGAAGGTTGTTAGCTGCCATGTGGGTGCTGGGAATCCAATCCAGGTCCTCTGCAAGAGCATCAGTCCTCTTAACCACCGAGCTATCTCTCCAGACCCATTTATTGTTTTTGTTTTTTTATGCATATGAGTGTATAGCCTGCAGGTACGTAAGTGTACCCGTGTTGTACACTGCCCATGGAATTCAGAAGAGGGTGTCATATTCCCTAGAACTGGAGTTACCTTTGTCAGCCACCATGTGGACACTGGGAATCAATCCCAGGTCCTCTCCAAGAGCAGCTTTTAACTGCTGAGTCCAGCCTCTGGAGTGCACATCTTTAAAAGAACTTCTCAGGCTGCAACAGGCAGCAGCAGAGCTGTGGCTCCTGTTCCTGCTCTCTCTGCTCTTAGCATGCCAACTGAACCTGCCCTGGCTCTTAGCACATTACATCTTGCCCTGTAGCTCATACCTCTAGTTTGGCAAAGGTGGGCGGGGGGGGGGGGGATAATTAGGGCTACCATCTCCCGACTATCTAAAGGAGTTAGAGTAGTCGAATGTTCTGGAAATGGTGTGCTGGTCAGTGAAAATTTCCTTCCTTTCCTGCTTGTAGGTACTTCGTTGAAAGCTCCCACCCAGATGTCATCCAGCATCTTCTTCAAGACCCGGTGATCCGGGAATGCCGCCTGAGGAATGCGGAGGGGGAGGCCACTGAGCTGATCACAGAGACTTTCACAAGCAAATCTGCTGTGCGTGGGTTCTTGAGTCACCTGAGGGTCTGGGCACTTAGGACCACAGTTCTAAAATGTAGCTCTGGCAGTATAGTAGCTCTGCTGCTTTCTCCCCCTTACAACTTTAGTTCATGATTGATAACAACAAAGCTCAACGTTGGTGTCTGGAATCCTGCCTTCCTCTTACAGATTTCTAAGACTGCAGAAGCCAGTGGTGGGCCTTCCACTTCCCAGATGACAGATCCACAGGCTAAATCTGATATTCCTACTGACCTGTTTGACTTTTATGAGCAAATGGATAAAGATGAGGAGGAGGAAGAGGAGACCCAGACAGTATCTTTTGAGGTGAAGCAGGTTCGTGAATACATTTTGCTGGTTCTTTTACTCTGTGCCAGAAGCTGGTCCAGCCCTGTGTCAGTTCCCTATAAAAAGGGATCCCTGTCATTCCTCAGTTTTGTTCTTACCAGTGTCTGGGCCATGACATTTCTGCTGAGGGGGGTTAAGGTCTGAATGTCCTTCCTTGAGCCAGAGGCTCGTCTCTACTTCCTGAGGGCAGGTAAGAGGCATTAACTGAGGATCCATTTTGGTTCCGATTAAAGTTCATTTGTTTTGTTTTGTTTTGTTTTGTTTTGTTTTGTTGTTTTGTCGAGACAGGGTCTTCCTGTAGGCCCAGCTGGCCTGGAACCCACTATGTAGACCAGGCTGGCCTTCAACTCACAGAGATCTGTCTGCCTCTTCCTCCCAAGTGGTGGGAGTAAAGGCATGCACCACCACACCTGGCCTGATTAAAGATCATTTTGAAGGAGCTGGGGATGTAGCTCAGTTGGTAGAGAACTTCCATGAGGGCTTGGTGTTCGATCCCTAGTACCCTGTAGACTGGGGGTGGTGGTATATGCCTATAATCCCAGTACTAGGGAGGTATGGGTAGGAGGATCAGGAGTTCGGTGTCATCCTCAGCTACATAGTGAACTTTATGTCAGCATGGGATAGGTGAGACCTTATCTGAAAAAACAAAGTTCATTTTGACAATTTTGCTAGTTTGGGCTGCTTTTCCATGTTAACCTAGTAGTTAGCAAGCAAGTTCTGAAATTGTATTTATCCAGATAAAATGCCAGATTTGGATCAGTGGGCCCTTTGGAATGTTTTGAACACAATTTGGAGTTAGGATTATCAAACCCCCTTCCCACTGACTCCCAGGAAATGATTGAGGAGCTCCAGAAGCGCTGCATCCACCTGGAGTACCCACTATTGGCAGAGTATGACTTTCGGAATGATTCTGTCAACCCCGACATCAACATTGATCTGAAACCCACTGCTGTCTTAAGACCCTACCAAGAGAAGAGCCTGCGGAAGATGTTTGGGAATGGGCGAGCTCGCTCAGGAGTCATTGTTCTTCCTTGTGGTAAGTGATGTCTGAATGAAGAGGATGGCTAGGTTGCCCCAACGTTGTTTGCCATGTGGATGCTGGAAGCTGAACCGGGTTCTTTACAAGAGGAGCCAGTTCTCTTAACTGATGAAACAATCTCTTCAGCCCTTAAATTCTTAAACATCTTTTGTTACATTTTATTTATTTGTGTGTATGTTTGTATGGTTGTATATTTATATGTGTGGGCCCACACTGTCCCAGCATATATGTGGAGGTCAGAGAATAATTTATGGGAGTTAGTTCTCTCCTTCCACTAGTTGGGTTTCAAGGATTGAACTGAACTTTACCTGTTGAGCCATCTTGACATCATAGTTTGATTTTTCTCCCTTGATTTTGATCACGTTGGAATGTGAAACTAACCTCAGAAACTCTTAAGAATTGTATCTTTTCTGGCTATGCCTGGAGTGTGCACACTTTGCATTCCTTCCTTTGTAGGTGTGTGCTAGGCACACTGTGACCATGAGCAAAGTGCTCTTCTCCCTTGTCTGCCCTTTATGGTGGAGATGCAGGAGTATCACTGTTGGTTCTCAGAGTTTACTGTTTTAAATGAGTTGCATGTAAGGCGCTACAGAAGGGCCTGATCCCACCTATTCTCACAGACATGTTCAGTGGGTCATTTACTCATAAAGAAAATAGGCAGAAGCAGTGTCTCACAAATGACAGCTGTGAGGTTTAGCGAAAGAACATTGCCTGGATTTGGGCACTGTTGAACCTTTCTCCCCGTCCCTGTCCTTTGTTTGGGTAGCATTACTCCTTTATTTCTTGTAGGTGCTGGGAAGTCCCTGGTTGGTGTGACTGCTGCATGCACTGTCAGAAAGCGCTGTCTGGTGTTGGGCAACTCAGCTGTGTCCGTGGAACAGTGGAAAGCCCAGTTTAAGATGTGGTCAACCATTGACGACAGCCAAATCTGCCGCTTCACCTCAGACGCCAAAGACAAGCCCATTGGCTGCTCCATTGCCATTAGCACTTACTCCATGCTGGGCCACACCACCAAAAGATCCTGGGAGGCTGAGAGAGTCATGGAATGGCTCAAAACCCAGGAGTGGGGACTCATGATCCTTGATGAAGTACACACTATTCCAGGTAAGTGGGTGGAGGTAGACGGTCGGTCGGCTCATGCAGATGAATGCTGATTCACACTTGTCAGGGTCTATTCTACCCAGTGGCTAGCAAGATGTAGGGGGAAAGCTTTGAAATAATCCTTAAGCATGGTGTGGTGGGAGTGGGAGGTGGGTATCTACCATCACAGCTTCCTCAGTCACTGGCAAAGAGTGAAATTTTCTTCCTCTTTCTTTCTTATTGTTGAAATTTAACCCTTAACCCATTTTTATGGCCTTGTGAAACTAGGCCAAGTATACTGCATAGCCATAAATTTGGCAATATTATTGTGTTTTATTTGAATGAAGGCTGAAGTACTAGTTGTCTGTTAGTATATAACAAAGTCCTACCTCCGATGATTGCCCAGCTAGGCAGCTTCCTTGATAAGAGAGATTAAGGGGGAATTCTGATAAATTACCAAGTCTAAAGTAGAGATTACTCTTGAGATACATGTTATACAGAGAGTATTTAAAACAGCTTAAAAGGCCCCAGCTGTAGATCTTTCTGTATGATGAAGGCTCCTCTAGGGTCTATAGGTAACTGAAGATAACTAGAGATACAGGGAGCCAGCTAGGTATTAGATGTCTTTGAGGTGGAAAACAACAGTGTCCTGGGCCTGTAGTGCTTGGTATGGTCAGACAACACAATATAACTTTGTATCCAGAGGGTGGTTCTGAGAGACTAGTCAAGGTTGGTGCAGGATGGAGGTATCAAAGAACTTTTTATGGGACTTTGTAGGCCATGGAAGGAAATTGACCTATACTTTGCTGGGTCACTCTCTTTGAGTGTGGGTAGAAGTCTTCTGAGGAACAGAACAAAAAGTGATCTGAATTGACTTAAAATAATGAGAGTACTCTGGCTACTGAGCATAAGTGCCTTAGGAATAGTGAAAGGAGTAGGTTGTGGGGTCCTTAAGATGGAGCTTACCTTGAGGCAGAAGGTAGTAAGGATGTTGGCAGTCTGACTAGACAGGCATCACAGTTTCTAGGCATAGGTTGCATGTGAGGTCAGAAAGATGAAATCAGGGATGATGCTAAGACTTGGTTTGAGCCAAGGAAAGGTGGCATGAGCATTCACTGTGGTGGAGAAAGCTGTAGAAGGAGCAGGCTCACACCGGACAGCCAGGGATTAGTTAGGCTTTGGACCTATGGATTTGGATTGTGAGATGAATTCAGGCAGTGGCCAGAATGTTAGGAAATGGGCAAAGGAAATGAACATTTTATATATATTTGGTAAAGATATATATATTGTATATATATTTTATATATATATCTTTACTTGAATATATCTCAAGTAAAGATATATATAATATATTTTATATATATATATATATAGTCAGAACTTGAAAAGGTGCTAAGCATCATTAGCCATCAAGAAAATGGCTATTCACCAGGACAGAGGAGCAATTGGAACTGCTACATTGTGCCAGGGGATTGCAGAGTGTACAGTCACTCTGGAGAACAGTTTGGCAGTTTATCATAAAATTACCACATGACTTACATGATAGTTAGTTTTAACTGTCAATCCAGAATCATTTGGGAAGAGAGTGTCAGTGAGAGGTTGTCTAAATCAGGTTGGCCTGTGGGAGTGTCTGTAGAGGATTGTCTTGATTGTTAATTGACATAAGAAGGCCTGGTTACTGTGGGAGGCACCATTCACTTGGCAAGAGATTCTGGACTGGAAGTGGAGAGAGAAAGCTGAAACAAGTAGGCATATATACATTTATTCTCTCACTGCTTTTTTTTTTTTGAGGCAGGGTCTCCCTTATAGTACCAGCTGTCCTGGAGCTCACTGTGTGGACCAGGCTGGCCTTGAACTCACAGAGATCTGCCTACCTCTACCTCCAGAGTGCTGAGATTAAAGGCATGCAGCACCATGCCCGGCTCTCTCACTGCTTTTAACTGCGGATGAGACTAGCTGCCTCAAGTTTCTCCCTTGACTTCCCCACAGTGATGGCCCATAACCTGGAATTGTAAGCTGAATAACCATTTCTCCCTGAAAGTGGCTTTTTTTTTTTTCAGGTCTTTTGTCCTAGCAGTAGAAGTGAAACTAGCACAACCTTTCAAGTGCAGAGTAAGTGTTCTGACCATCCAACATTTATATGTTGGACCAGAGAGAGTCTTAAATCTTTGAGGTCTCAAAGATAAGTTGTATTCTTTTTTTTTTTTTTAAGATTTATTTTTATTATTTTTAATTGTGTATTTGTGCACATTAGTGCAGTACCTATGGCAGCCAGAAGAGGGTATTGTATTCCCTTAGACCTGTAGTTACAGGCATTTGTGAGCTGCCTACTGTGGGTGCTGGAAACCAAATTCAGGTTCTCTGCCAAAGCAGTATACATTGTTAAGCACTGAGCCATCTCTCTAGCCCCCATATAGATCTTTTAAAGGTACCTGTTAGGTCATTTGATAAGCCATTTGTATCATGATACACTGGAGATGAAGCTCAGTTGGTAGACTGGAGATGAAGCTCAGTTGGTAGACTATTTGCCTAATGTTGAAACTAGGGCATGAAGCCCTGGGTTCAATCTCTGGTATCACATAACATGGGGTGTGATGGTGTACACCTATAATCCCAGATGGAAGCAAGAGACAAGGAGCTCAAGGTCATCTTTGTGTACATAGAGAGTTCAAGGCTACCCTGGGCTACATGAGACCTCATCTCAAAAAAAGAAAAGAAACTTGAATTAGTACATGCAAGCATTAGCTGTTTCCTGTGCTAGGTGCTTTGTTAGTTTTATTGTTTTAACAAGTATTTATTGATTGAGCACCTTGAAATTCAGGCATTGTACTTGGCATTGAATGGGAAGTACAGGTGAATCATCACAAATAAATGTCAAATGACGACCTTACAGAACAAGTGATGCAAGTGCCCCTCCCACCCACCCCTTACCCCCCCCCCCCAGCCAAAGCCAAAGTATAAACTTCAAGAAGAAAGAAGATTCCTCTGATGGCAGAAGTCAGAGTAGTAGGCTTCTGGGGGAAATGCTGGGACTGAAAGGTTTGAGGGAAGACTCTTGCCCTTGCATGCCAAGTGTTCCATCTCCTGATCTAAGTGGTTCCAAAGTTGACTGTGCCAAGCTGTCCTCTGCATGACTCACTGGGATGTCATGGTGTCTGTTAGAAGTGTAGTAGAAGAGTGTTGATGCCACAGAATGTCTAGATCAGGTCCTACTCTATCCTTGCCCTCCTCAGCTGCTGTCTGGACCAACATTATATTGCCATGCCCTGGGAGCCATGTCCCTTTCACCCAGGAATCCAGGACTAGATACTCTGTTGCTGTTCTATAAGCCAGCAGTCTTTTTTTTTTCTTTTCGAGACAGGGTTTCCCTATAGCCTCCAGCTGGCCTGGAACTCACAGTGATCTACCTGCTTCTGGCTCCCGAGTGCTGGGACTAAAGGGGTGTGCCACCACACCTGGCTTGAGCCAGCAATCAGCAGAAATAACCTTATTTGCTGTGTTAGTGTAGTTTTATTGTGTTTGAAGATGTTGTATGTTTACTGTTAAGCTTCAGTGAGTGAAATTTAAAATTAAATACATATGGGGCTGGAGATAGGACTCAGTAGTTAAGAGCACTGTAGTTATGAGGATCCAGATATGATTCAGTAGTTAAGAGGACCCAGATTCAATTCTGTTCCCAGCACCCACATGGCGACTAGTAACCTCCGTAACTCCAGTTTCAGGGGATCCAATGCCCTCTTCTGACCTCCTTGGGCACTGCATGGCATAGGTATACTTACACTCTTATACATAAAATAAAAATAGGGGCTGGAGAGGTGGCTCAGTGGTTAAGAGTGCCAACTGCTCTTGCAGAGGACTCAGGTTCAATTCCCAGCACCCACATTGCAGCTAATAACTGTCTTTAAGCCAGCCCACCAGGCATGGTGGCACATGCTTTTAATCCTAGCACTCAGGAGGCAGAGGCAAGCGGATCTCTGTGAGTTCCAGACCAGCTGGGGCTATAGGGAGACTAGGGAGACCCTGTCTTTAAAAAAGACCAAAATAAAAACCAAAAACAAATAATAAAATGTTAAAAAATGAATAAAATTAGACATTTATTTGAAATCTGCCAACCCTGCTATTCTGTAGTGCTTGTGTTTTATTTGTCTTTTGGAATGTTCTGACCATTTCATCCTCTGTTGTACTTTCTGAAGTGTCATTAGCCTCATCTTTTGTTACATTATCAGATAATCATGACTCAATTACTTCAGTACTGAAGACTGCATATTAAGTGTGTGCTCTTTCACTGAACTATACCTCCAGTCACATGGCTCAAAACAAGTTTTTGAAGGGCAAACAGTTTTATTTGAGAAGTAGAGTAACAGCTCCCTGCAGGGGGGAGGGGTCCTGAAAATGGGTTGCATGACTCAAAAAAAATTTTTGGCAGGTTGATGTTTGTGAGTTCAAGGCCAGCCTGGTCTACAGAGTGAGTTCCAGGACAGCTGGGGCTACAGGGAGACCCTGTCTCAAAAAGACCAAAAAAAAATAAAAAGAAATACTTTTATTTTATTATATATCTATGTATGGGGGAGCACTCAAATATCATGGTAAGTGTGTGCAGATCAGAGGACAACTTACAGGGGTTAGTCCTCTCCTGCCATGTGGATCCTGGGCTTTAAACTCAGGGTCATCAGGCTTAGCGATAAGCACTGAGCCAGCTCTCAAATGGAAGGATGGGAGACAGAGACAGAAGAATACTAGAAGCTCGCAAGCCAATTGAAAAACAAGAGACCCTGCCTCGAACAGGGTAGAAGATGACTGACACCTGAGGTCCTGTGACCACTACTTGTGGAGCATGTGGGGTGCCCACATTTATACACAAAAGGACACATTCGTGCACATCACACACACAAATTAAAAAACATACCACACCTGTTTTTTCACTGTATTCAATAAATTAGGAATAATCTCTGTGCCCTTACCATGCCAGGTTACAGTTACACCTGAATAAAACAGCCTGGCTTCAGGAGTGGGACTAGGAGGGCACCTGTTCACCCAAATGTCTCTTGGAAATGTGCCACTCAGTGAAGCCTCACCTATAATTTTATTTAAAACCATTTCTCCAGCATCCATTTTGGAGAACTACAAGCTTGGATCTGCCCTTCTCTTAGCAGACAGCCGTGCCTTTTCATCCTTAGGCCCAAAGCATCTCATATATACAACATCAAGAATTCTTCTTAATCTTCATTGTTTGCAATGAAGACGTGCTGCCTTTTAGTGCTTTGATTTATTCTCAAGCATGCCCACATTCATTCAGTGTCTTAGGTGGAGCAGCATATTGAGGTTGCAAGGTATTAAGATCAGGTGCCCAGGTCACAGAAGAACATGGCTCAATGAGCATGTTTGCAGTAGTTTTTGGATAGCAAGTTCAGTTAAAAGTACTCCAGATTCTGTCCATTTTATAAAAGTTATACCTACAAATTGTATCAAATAAAGGAAGAAAATGGAAGTTGTTGCTTGATGAAAGTGAGTCTCCTTGCTATCTTTGGAAGAGGGCAGTTTTGTAAGGTGAGCAGGGTGCATTGGCAGAGTGGCGGTTGGGTTTCTTTACCCCCCTGCACTCTGTGCTCTGTCGTTGCGGAGGATGTTAAGAACATAGTTGGCTCCTTCCTCTCTGTCTCCTAGTCTCAGCCATCCCCAGCTGTAACGTGGGGATGAGTTTCAGGGTTAAGTGAATTGTTAAAAGAATTTAGACATCGGTGGCACTGGGTCAGATGTCTGCCACTGCTGTCCATACTTTTTTCTTTTTGAGACAAGGTTTCCCCTGTAGCCTGCTGGGTTAGAGCCCAGTATGAAGACCAGGCTGGCCTTGAGCTCAGAGATCTGCCTCCCTGAGTGGTGGTATTAAAGGTGTGTGGCCATCATGCCCAGCTCCTGTTGGCACTCGGGATAGCTGTTGGGAAGTGAATGCTGGGGTTTGGGGACTTGGAGCTTCCTTGAAGTCATTTCTACCTGTTCTTTTCATCTTTTAAACAAATCTAAAAGTGATGGTGAAATATTTTGGCTTTGCTCTTATCTGGAACCAGACTTCTCTGGTCTCTAGTGCCACAGTTGGCCCACATGGTGCCACAGGTTTGTGCCAAGTTGCAAGACTATTTGGTACCCTTGCGGTTTAGGGAGTGACTGTGTGACTGCTTCCATCATTCCCCTAGCCAAGATGTTCCGGCGGGTGCTGACCATCGTGCAGGCTCACTGCAAGCTGGGTTTGACTGCAACCCTTGTCCGGGAAGATGACAAAATTGTCGACTTAAATTTCCTGATTGGGCCTAAGCTCTACGAAGCCAACTGGATGGAGCTGCAGAACAACGGGTACATCGCCAAAGTCCAGTGTGCTGAGGTAGCTGAGTGCTGGGGTGGTGTGTGAAGGAGGGACTTCTCCCATGGGAGGAGAGGGGATCTGAGCAACTTCACATGGACTGACAAGCAGGTCAAGACCCATGCTAGCTTGTCACCTTGGTTGATGGGCCACACCTCACAGCTGGTGCACTGAAAGTCTATGTCTCTGTCCCTTGGTCATTGAAGTTAGTGTGCTAATACAGGCCTCAACATTCACTGCACAGTTCACCTTGTGCTCCTCCTGTGGATGTGCTCCTGGGGGTACCATGCCCACCGTCATCCTTAGGGATCTCCAGAGGCAGGCAGTCAGGGTCATCTCATTGTCAGAGTTCCCCAAGAAGACTCACCAAACTTGATTATTTATTCCTGAGAGCACATTTTCCCAATATTGTTTTCTCGTGAAATCCTGCACAGGTATATTTAAAAATCCACAGTTAACTTAAAGTTAAGTCTACTTTGAGGGAACAACAGAAACATCCTTAGCATTTTTTTTTTTTTTTTTTTTCTTTTCGAGACAGGGTCTCCATGTAGCCCCAGCTGGCCTGGAACTCTCTTTGTAGACTAGGCTGGCCTTGAACTCACAAAGATCCGCCTGCCTCTGCCTCCCAAGTGCTAGGATTAAAGGCATGCACCACTATGCCTGGCTAGCATCCTTAGCATTTTAAAATGACTGTCACTCAGTTGCTAGAGACTTTGACTCAATAGCTAGAGTAGGGTGGTCTCTAAAAGGGCAGGGAGGGACATGTGGTAAAAACGAGCATGAGGAATTTGTGCAGGTACTTGCTGAGTGGAAGCAGTCCTCTCCTTCAGCTGTGTTTTCAGCCCTTAAAGTGCAGAGCTTGGAGGACCCCCTGCTCCACTCCCTGCTTCTCCTTCTGGGCAGGTGGCCGCTGTCATGGGCATGTATTTGCCTGTCATTCTCTTGCTTTTCTGTTTCATTTTACCTCCTGAGAATATTTCCTTGAACATGTTTGCCCAGTGTCACAGAAAATTTATGTAAATTTATTCAGGTTATATTTATTTTTTAGAATTTGCCTGTTTTCATTCCTCTTATAATGGAGGTCTTTTTTCCTAACATTTACTTACTTGTGTGTCTGTGTGTCTATCTGTGTGTCTGTCTGTGAGTGTCCCTGTGCCACTATGGTGTGAGTTTGGAGGGCAGGGTTCAACCTTTGGGATTGGCCTTCTCCTTCCTACCATGTGGATCCAGGGAATGGAACTCTTGTTGTCATGGTTAGCAGCAAGCACCGCTACCCACTAAGCCATCCCACCAGTCCGGTGGTGTTCTTTTGGTCATGCCTGTAGCTACAGTTCATCCTTTGAATCACTGTTTAGTATTCCTTCCTATGATGTACCCCAATTCGATAAATAATTGAGTATTACACAGCAATAAAAACTTTTATGTTGACAGACATGTTGAGTTGCTAAACTCATTGAGGTCTTTCTACTCTTACAGATGTAGAGTATGCTATTGTGTGGCTTTCCATAGCTTATTCAGCCTCTCTTCTGTCTGTATTTTAGGTGTTCAGTATTGTGCCATTATAAACAAGGCTGTGATGAAGATCTCAGTGTATGTCTGTGTGTGCCTGTGTGCATGTATGTCTTTCTGAGGTATTCAGGGTAAATTTAGAGTAAGGTTTTAAAATGGGTAATCAGTAAAGACACCTTCCCACCCTCAGAGATCCATTTGAGCTAAGATTTGAGGCAGAAGCCCTCAGGCAGAGACACTGTGGCAGTGGAGGCAAAGCACTGAACAGATGGGAATGAACATGACAGGCTTTAGAAGAGCTTCCCTGGGGCCTAAACTTACACTGAGGGCTCAACTTGTCCCATCCATGTGCCACTTCAGGCCTTGCCCCCTCTTCTATCTGTGAAATTGTGAAAGAAGAAAAAGAAACTCAAGTTGGTTTTCTGTCATACCTCACAGTACAAAAGTTAGGATCACAGTGCACAAGTGCTTAGTTAAGATGCAAGTGGCTTTAAGCACAAGACTCAGACTTCCCAAAAGTGGCTGACATATACTAGGGTTCTTAGAAGGATTCTCCCATAGATGACGGGAAAGTACTGTAAAGGAAACCAAGGTATACAGAGAATTTAGTCACTCACTAAATGTTACACGGATCAGTGGCTGACTGGGATTCACACCTAGGCAGGTCAGTGTTCCACAAGCACTGTGTTGCACTGCTACTTTAGGATGCACAAGTCTTATTTTAGGTAGTCATTTATATGTTAGGTGTGGGGAAACACTCAAAACACTGCTAGAGGATTACGGGAGATCAGGTGATTGTTACTAATCATGATGTGTTAGTCTGGGTTGCTCACGCTCTTTGTGCTTAAGTTAGAGACTTTTCCTGATGCCTGGGGTGGGGTCAAGAGGCCATCAGCCTGATTATTAGGGGCTTCTCTTGTGAAAGTTCTTGAATCATTAATGCTTTCCATTTACTGGTACTTTGTGTAATTTTTATAATAAATATATAATTAGGTTGTCTTCCATTTCATTATCTTACCTCTGAATTTGACTTTTGTCTGTTAGTGTTTGAGTGTGTGCAGTTGCATACATATGTGTGCATGTACATTTTAGTTTTGGGTTTATTTGTTTGTTTGTTTTACTAGCCTATGGACTTTCCAGTCATGGAGCTTTGTGGGTGAGGATTGGGGTTTAGGGTACAGGGAGAAATGAAAGCCGCTGACACCACAGTGCTGTATGATCCTAGCAGCAGAGGGTTGTACTCAGCTCAGAGGGTCTGATGTGCTGCTAGCCTTCAGGAAGGGAGAGTTTCAGGAGCGGTGCTGACTTGGGTATGACTGTGATCTAAGTGGAGGGATTGCTGGTTTCCCTCACTGGCAGCTGGCATGAAAATAATGCCCTGACTGTGATTGTACTTAAATCTTTGTTAAGTGGATGTTTGGTTCAAAATTAGGTCTTAGATTTGTAATTGAACAGTACTTTCCCGTTATCTATGGGAGAATCCTATGAGCCCTAGTATATGTCAGACACTTTTGGGAAGTCCGAGTCTTGTGCTTACTCACTTGCATCTTAATTAAGCACTTGTGCACTGTGATCCTAACTTTTGTACTGTGAGGTATGACAGCAAAACCAACTTGAGTTTCTTTTTCTTCTTTCACAGTTTCACAGATAGAACAGTTATATTTGACATGGATCTTAGCAACCTTAGCACAGGATTTGTCTTTTCTTGTAAGTCAAGAATTTTCTTTTTTATTTTATTTTATTTTATTTTATTTTATTTTATTTTATTTTATTTATTTTTGGTCTTTTCGAGACAGGGTCTCCCTGTAGCCCTAGCTGTCCTGGAACTCACTCTGTAGACCAGGCTGGCCTTGAACTCACAAAGATCCGCCTGCCTCTGCCTCCCAAGTGCTAGGATTAAAGGTGTGCGCCACCACGCCCTGCTGTAAGTCAAGAATTTTCACCTTTTAATGTGAAGGAAGCACTTTCTGGCTTCTCTTGGCATATTTAAATTGCCAGCATTTCTCTGCTTGTGCTTTGGGGCTGTTATTAAGTAAAATAAAGTTCATTTAAACACAAGCACTGCAGTACTGGGCCAGTGCATCTGATAATGAAGCAAGTGATTAATGGGAAGAAAGTGTGTCTAGGGCAAGAGATGGTCACAGTGGGGTGGGTCACCATAGGGCTTGGTTATGTTACTCAGAACACTGTACAGGTTAAATTTCATGAATGGTTCATTTCTGGGATTTTCCATTTAATGTTTTCCAATAACAGCTTACCATTGGTTGTGTTTAATTTTGAAAAATATTTATTTGTGTTACGTGCATGTGAGTTCAGGCATGAGCATGCCACAGTGTGCATGGGAAGGTCAAAGGATGATTCTAAGGAGTTGATTCTCTCTTGTCATTTTGTGGAATGCAGGGAACTAACTCAGGTTACCAGGCCTGTGCACAGGTTCCTCTACCGTCTGAGCCATTTCTCCAGCCCTTGAATTTTTTTTTTTTAAAGTAATTCTGCTAATGAAAGAGCATTAAAGTCCCTAATCATGTGTTGCTTCATTTGTAAAATAACCCTGTATTCTTTATTTATTTTTTGGTCTTTTTGAGAAAGTGTCTCCCTGTAGCCCCACTTTGTAGACCAGGCTGGCCTTAAACTCACAAAGATCCGCCTGCCTCTGCTTCCCAAGTGCTAGGATTAAAGCGTGTGCCACCACGCCCGGCATAACCCTGTATTCTTATTGCATCCTAGGTTTGGTGTCCAATGTCTCCTGAATTCTACCGGGAATATGTGGCAATCAAAACAAAGAAAAGAATCTTGTTGTATACCATGAACCCCAACAAATTCAGAGCCTGCCAGTTTCTGATCAAGTTTCATGAAAGGAGGAATGACAAGATTATTGTCTTTGCTGACAATGTGTTTGCCTTAAAGGAATATGCCATTCGGCTGAACAAGTAAGAGTTCATTTGGAGTTGCCTCCTGATCACCTTCAATGAAGAGTACAGAAAGTGCTTGTTTCCTTCTTAGAACTCTGTAAAACTTCTTAGGGTCTAAATGTCCAGTTCTGTGTCCCTGGTTCTAGTAACTAGGCAAGACAGAAAAGCCAGTAGTCAGAGTCAAAGGCTGGAAGATATAGAATAGGAGCCTGGTTTTGAGCTTAGAGAGCAGTGCTGAGTGGGATGGGGGCCCCCTTAAACTGGAGTCCTGAAATGGATGAGTGTTGCCATCTAGGCTTTCAGGTTGACTGAGAACTTGGGGTGAAGTTAAGGCTAGACTGCATGGTCCAGGGGCTAGGAGGGCAAGGTAGCTGGGTGTACTTGCTTTTCTCATCAATGACCAAACACCTGACAGAAGCAACTTAAAGGAGGACAGGCTAATTGGGGTCCTATTCAGGGGATATAGTCCAGCGTGATGTAGGAGAGGTGTGAAAGCTGAGGTAGTTTTGGTCCATGGTGGTGGCAGCTTGCAGATCTGGTCACATGGCAGCAGCAGAAAGAAAACAGAGCCAGCCTGGAACTGGAAGGGGATTGATGGTAGCCCTCAAATGCCCACTCCTGGTAGCCTGTGTTGCCAGCTCAGCCACACCTCCTAAAGGCTCCATAGCCTCCCAAACATCATCATCAGTGTTCAGATGTGAGAACCTGAAGGACATTTCAGACTCAGGGAATTGAAGCAGTCAGCATCTGGTCAGAACCACTTGGGGACTGCTCACCCAGCACCCCCACCAACCCACAACCTACTGTACTTAAAACTTGGCTGTGGTCAATTACCTGCCAAGTAAGCAAGAAGAGGCCTGCACTTCCACAGCAACATGGGGCTGCAGGAGCTTCGGTAGAGAAGGGAGTCCTCTGGTGAGTGGGGAGATGAGCGTGGACCAGCTTCTCTTCCGTAAGCTCTGCTTTGCTCAGTTCTTACCACAGCAATTTGAAGCAGGAGTGCTCTCATTTTATGGATGAGAAAACAGAGGTATAAAAAGATTTAATTTCTCAAATGTCTAAAATTATATGCCTTTTAAATTTAGGAAAGATTTCTATCAATTATTTTGATTATTGTAGACAGCGGTTCCATGTACCTGTTTGGCTACCTGGTGCATTGAAAAGAGCCATTTTGGACTCTTTTACATACCCTTCTTTTTAGCTAATAGCTTTTGTGACAGTTTTTGGATTGTCATTATAGAAATTGCTTATTGGGGCTGGAGAGATGGCCTAGCGGTTAAGAGCACTGACTGCTCTTGCAGAGGACCTGGGTTCTATCCCCAGCACCCACATGGCGGCTGAGAACCGTCTTTAATTCCAGTTCCAGGGGAATCTGACACCCTCTTCTGACCTCCACAGCATTGCATGACACGGGTGCACAAACCTACATGCAGACAGTACATCCATACACATACAAAAATATTAAATTTTAAAAAATATATTAAAAAAAGAAATTGCTTATTAATTTCTTGCTGTGGGAGGTGAGAATTTAACTTACACCACTGTCCACACCTTTGTTCTTGCTACCACCGTCCTCCTGGTAGGGTGATAGTACAAGTTTGGATTTGTTCTACTTACTTTCTATTGTTGTGATAAAAACACAGACCAAAACCAACTTGGGGAGGAAAGGGTTTACTTGGCTTACAGCTCAGCCCATCATTGACAGAAGTCAAGACAGGAACTTGGGGTAGGAACCTAGAGGCAGGAGCTGAAGCAAGCTGCTCATTGGTTCCCCTGGTTTGTGCTCAGCCTGCTTTCTTTTTTCTTTTTTTTTTGGAGGGGGGGTCTTTTTGAGACAGGGTCTCCCTGTAGCCCCAGCTGTCCTGGAATGTAGACCACACTGGCCTTGAACTCACAGAGCTCCACCTGCTTCTGCCTCCCGAGTACTAGGATCAAAGGTGTGTGCCACCAGACCCGACTTTCAGCCTGCTTTCTTATACAACACAAGACCACTTGTGCAGAGGTGGCACCATCTACCATGGGCTGGGCCCTCCCCCATCATCCAACAAGCGAAAAAATGCCCCACAGACATGTCCACAGGCCAATCCAGTGGAGGAAATTCCTCAGTTGAGGTTCCTTCTACCCAGGTGTGTCAAGTTGACAACGGAAGCTGTCCAGACAGGGTTAAACTTATATTTAGTGTTACATTCTTTTTTTTTTTTTTAAATGAACTTATTTACTTGACATTATCTTTGCAAAGAAAAATATATGCAACTGAATAAAAAGAATTGCTCATTTACTAAATACACAGCAATGGTCAAGAATCATGAATTGTAGAATGGACTCCTGGACTTAATGCAAAACACCCTGTATAGAAAAGTTTCAAGCTGGGCTGGAGAGATGGCCTAGCGGTTAAGAGCGCCGACCGCTCTTACAGAGGACCCGGGTTCGATCCCCAGCACCCACATAGCGGCCGAGAACCATCTGAAACTCCAATTCCAGGAGAACTCCAGTTCCAGGGGAATCCGAGACCCTCTTCTGACCTCCGCAGCATTGCACGACATGGGTGCACAAACTTGCATGCAGACAGTACATTAAAAAAAAAAAAAGAAAAGTTTCAAGCTTAAACTTGACTGAATCCAGTACTGAACAGGCTTCTTTTTTTTTTTATTTTTTTTAATTTCTGTATGTGTATAAATGTACTGTCTGCATGCAAGCGTGTACACCCATGTCCATGTCGTGCAATGCCACGGAGGTCAGAAGAGGGTGTCGGATTCCCCTGGAACTCAAATTCTCCTGGAATTGGAGTTTCAGTCGGCTCTCGGCCACCATGTGGGTGCTGGGGATTGAACCCTGGTCCTGTGTAAGAGCGGTCGGTGCTCTTAACTGCTAGGCCATCTCTCCAGCCCCTGAACAGGCTTGTTTATACTCATCAGCTTCTTCCAAGTCTTTTTCATTTTCCAGTATCTGCTGCAGATCAATGTACACAGCCTCTAACCTGCACTGGCAATCTGGGATCATCATCTGGGACTCCTACAGGATCTCTGCCTGGTTTTTAATGGCATAATTCTCACCATCTTCAATTTTCATTTTTTCAATCTTTTCTTCTTGTTTTGCTTCTCTTTCATCACTTTTTCTTTGACCAGTCCCTTCACCATGCCAGTCTTGATCTTGTGCTGCATTTGAGGATCCGCTGTGGTCCTTTGAGCGCCTCGGGAAGGAGGGGTGGTGGCATTACAGTCTTCTGACTGTGCAAGCATTGTGCAGGTAGAGTTTGTAGTATACTATGATTACATTTGTGTGTGCGTGTGTGTGTGCATGAGTGCATGCATGTGTGTGTGCGTGTAAATATTTGTTTCTCCTGGAGCTAATTCTTGCCTTGTTCCTTTGGTTTTCTGTATATTAATTCTTCTCCAGATCCTCATCATTAATTCTTCCTCAGTAGAATCAGGTGACCTCTCAATTGTTTCTGTTTCCTGCTGGGTACCTGAACTTTATAACCCTTCTATGCCAAGACCTGCTTGCTGTTTAGGACTAGAGATGCACCCAGCTGTCGTCTTCAACCTTTCTGTGGACTTCAGCTTATAAATTCCTTTGGCCTGTTTCTTGTATTGGACCATGTTTCCTGATCTCAAGTTACTAATTTTGTTGGAGTACATGCTCTGGTAGATTTTTAAGGGGAGGAATGAATTTAGCTTTGAATTCTTTTTTAGACTGAATCTCCCTGTAGCCACAGCTAGCCTGGAACTCACTATGTAAACCAGGCTGGCCTTGATCTCACATAGATCTGTCTGCCTCTGCCTGGGATAATCTTTCCATTTCTTTTTTTTTTTTTTTTTTTGTCCTTTTTTTGACAGGACTTGACTTATGTAGATCAGGCTGAGACCTTGAACTCAAGAGTTGCTTGCCGTGTTTCTGATGGCTGGGATAAATGTATAATTCCACCACATCTATCACTAGAGTTCTTCTTTTTTTTTTTTTTTTTATTTGTCTTTTTCGAGACAGGGTCTCCCTGCAGTCCCAGCTGTCCTGGAACTACTCTGTCGACCAGGCTGGCCTTGAACTCAAAAAGATCCCCCATGCCTCTGCCTCCCAAGTGCTAGATTAAAAGCTGCGCGCACCCACTCCCAGCAGAGTTCTTTCTTAATAGCTCTTCTTGTTGCATGTATACAATATCTTCTCTGAGGCTGAGAAAACTTTTGAAGAATCCTTCTGGTCCCTACACTTTCTCTCTTCAAGATTATTTACTTTATCTAACCTGTCCTTAGAGTCCATCTGAGTTTTTATAATTGGTGGCCACATTTTCTTATGTGAGTCAGTCACAAAAAGTAGCAGGTTTTTCTGTATAGCTTAGCAGATTTGCCAGCCAATGGACCTCTCTAGAGTGACCAGAGGCACTTGGCTATTTGTTGAGCAGTTTCCAAATGTTGGTGTCTCTAGGATTTTTTTTTTTTCTTTTGGACCAGTGTAGTTTCTTGGGCAGCAGCGATTAGCAGTGGAGGACAGAGGCTGTGGGGTCTTGACATTGAGCAGTACTACCTCCTTCTGTGTTTCACTCAGCCTCAGCTTTACAGGTTGTGGGGTCTTGACATTGAGCAGTACTACCTCCCTCTGTGTTTCACTCAGCCTCAGCTTTACAGGTTATGGGGTCTTGACATTGAGCAGTACTACCTCCCTCTGTGTTTCACTCAGCCTCAGCTTTACAGGTGGCCCAGATGCAAATTTTCTTTGCACTGGAGGGCTCCAGGTAAGGGTGAGCCACGTCTGCACACTGGTGGGTCCACCATCTGCTGTCCTGCCCCTGCCCCACTTTCAGTCTAATGGGACTTATTCCCAGGCCTCTCAGTTTTCTATAGAGAAAAGGTTAGGGAGGTTGGTGGGCTTTGTGTCCTATAGACACAGGCTACTGCTTCTCCAGTCTATAGTGTAATTACTGCCTTGGAATTCTTGATCTAAGAATCCCATCTGCTATTATTTCCTCTGTTCTCTTTGCAGTTTAGTGTTCCTTACTGTCCCATCAGTGTTGGTTCAGGCAAGGACAAGAGATAGTACATGTGTTCACTGTGTCATGTTAACAGCCATTTTCCTCCCTGCTTCTCTCCACTGTGGTGCTCCACCCAGATTCTTCTTAGGGCCTCTGCAGGTGGCTTCCCCCATGTCTGTGCATGAGTGTATTGCCTACAGGTATTTAAGTGCACCCATGTGGAGGAATGCCTGCGGAGGTCAAAAGAGGGCGTTGGATGCCCTGGAACTGGAGTTATGGACAGTTGATAGCTGCCATGTGGTGCTGGGAATGAAACCCAGGTCCTCTGCAAGAGCAGCCAATGGTCCTAATTACTAAGCCTTCTCTCCAGCCCCTATTTTTGATGTATTTTTATATCTATGAGTGTTTTGCCTGCCTGGATATAGGTGCTCCATGTGCATGCAGTACCAACCAAGTCCAGAAGGGGTTGTTGGATACCTTGGAACTGGAGTTATATGGGTCCTCTGGAAGACCAGCCAGTGCTCTTAACCGCTAAGCCATCTCTCCAGCCCCCACACCTACATTTTAAACACCAGAGTCTTTTCTTGGCTGAGTCTCCTGAGCATCTGCTTGGGCAGGGATGTTAATTTGCCAGGAGGTATCAAACTGAGCCAGCCTGGCACAGGGAAGGGCAATGGACTATGGCTGTCTGTGTAACAGAACAAGCAACTTGTGACTCTTTGGTTTGTGCCCTCTGACCCTTAAATGTAGATAGTAGTTTTTTTAATTTTTTAAAATTATTCTTTGACATTTCGTACATGTATATAATGTGATCACATTAACCCTCCAATTCCTTTCTCTTATCCTCCCTCTTACTCCCTCTGGAAGCCTTCTTCCCAATATGCTTTGCTTTCTTTTGAAATAATGCCGTGGCCCCTGGGCCTTGCTTTATTCTTAGCACTGTAGTACATTGTAGGAGACGAGTGGATTGTATGGCCATGTGGGTAGTAGAGAGAGGGAATGTTGTCTTTGGAGTTTGGCAGATTGAATCTGCAGCTGTGTGGCCAGGAAGTTGGTTTGCTGCCACTCCAAAACTCCTTTTGCCCCTTGGTCACGTTATTACAGAAGAAACTTGTGCCTGGTTTCTCATTGCTAGCTAGGTGTTCTGTTCCCTTCATGGAGGACTACTATGCTTCTCTTGCATTTCCCATCTGGGAGAAGTCTCAGACCAAGGGCCTGCAATCCTGTGAGTAGGAACCCCTAAATGCTGGGGTACTGAAGGACAGGCTATGTGATGAGTGTGACTTCCCAACCTTGTCCCAGCATGATGTGTAGAAAATGATGGGATTGTGTAGGGCCCTGGATTCTGTTGGTGCCAAGAGATGCTTCATAGCTGGGCTGCCCAGAGCCATCAGTCTAGATGTACAGCTGACCCAGGCCCTGTCCAGTCTCTCCTCACGGATGTGCTTGCAGGCACATCTGTGACACTGTGTGACATACTGCATTGGATAGTGCTATATGAAATGGCAAGAGCCTAAGTGGATGCTGTCTGGGTACTCTGGATGGGGCTGTGAGACAGCTAATCTTGGGCTCCTGGACTTTATTTGCTGTGTCTAAATTGAGGACATGGTGTCTGCCTTTCACACATTTGAGCAACATTGGTGGAGATGGATGGATTTATTATTTTTTTTTAATATATATTTTTTGTACAAGATTATGTTACTAATCAAATCTAGACCCATTTCCCCCACCCAATCCCCCCACCCCACCAGAGCTCATGCATTCTGCCAAACATGCTTTTCATCTCTTTCTCAGTCTTTCTCAATATTCTCCATGTGGAAGTTGACTGTTTTGAGCAGAAGTTCACCATTGCAGTCAGTTCTTTGATGCAGTCCTTTCTGTTGTTGTTGTTGTTGTTGTTTCCAATAAACATCACTCCCAACTACTTGGACAAAAGCTCAAGGGGCCGTGCATAAGAAATACTTACAACTAGGTAATTGGCACTAGCATACACAGATGAGGGATACCATTCGCCATTTGTTTTTCTGTGACTGTGTTACTTCACTCAGCATGATGTCCTCTAGCTCCAGCCATTTTCCTGCAAAGCTCGTGATGTCGTCTTTCTTTACTGATGCATAGAACTCCATTGTGTAGATGTACCACATTTTCTCTATCCACTCATCAGTTGAGGGGCATTTGGGTTGGTTCCAGCTCCTTGCTATTGTGAAGAGAGCTGAAATAAGGATAGAGATAAAGGACACTTCAGATAGGAATGACTTGAGCACTGCCTCGCTTGGGATTTAGCATTTCTTTCCAAGTACCTGGAGAGTTCTTTAGGGTATTACAGGTTTAACAGACAGGCTGTCCACAGTGGCTTGCTAGAAGCTGAGGGGCTAGGGAGAAGGGAAGGCTGTTGCCTCTAGCTTAATCTCGTGTATAAAAGTGTACAAACTAAGAATTTACAAGGTAATAAATCATAACATTTTTTTTTCATTTTGTGTTTTTGTGATAGTCTCATTATGTAGCTTTAGTTAGACTGGAACTCGGTGTGTAGACCATGTAGGCCTCAAACTCACAAGAAATCTGCTTGCCTCTACCTCCTAAGTGCTGGGATAAAGGCGCTCATCCAGCCAAGAAATTTATTTTGAAAACATTTTTTGGGTGTTTTTTGAGAGATACCTCAGTTGGTAAGAGCGCTAGCTGCTCTTGCAGAGACCCAGGTTTTGCGTCCAGCACTCACTGGTGGCTAGTAACTGTAACTCTAGTTCCAGGATCAATGCTCTCTTTTTCCTCTATGAGCACTGCTTTACAAGGGTGCACTTACATGCAGGCAAAACACTTACACATATTAAAATACAAATAAATACTATTTAAAGGACAATGATTTTAATTATATATTTAATAGTATATTTTACCATTTGTTAAAGATGAAAATACATTTCCACACTAAAGATGGACATGCTTGCAATCTTTACTAAAGAAACTAAGCTGAATATTGATACAAGGTACAAAATACTCTATAGATTACAGTACATTTTGGTGTTTTTCAGAGTTGATCAAGTGTTTTGATTTTACAGTGTCAATGCTGAGAATGCTGCTGCTTTGCATGGATTCATAGTTTCAAATAACAGAAGTATGCTTAGCCCATTTCAGAAATTGCTGGAAATTCTGTCTTTATTATAAACCAAGCCAAAATTTATTGATTTTTTATCTTTTTTGAGACAAGGTTTCCTTGTAGCCCCTGCTGGCATGGAACTCTGTGTAGACCAGGCTGGCCTTAAAGTCACAGAGAATTCACCTGCCTCTGCCTCTCAAGTGCAGGATTAAAGGCATTCTCCACCATGTTCAACTTGAATGATTTTTCTTTTTTTATACTTCTTATGAATACAATTAAAAAAATTTAAACATTCTAATAGAATACATTAATATGATAATACTAGAAGTGGTAGTAGGAAAATTTATTAAGTTTCTTATTTCCCTAATTAACCATTATGTTTTATGAGCAGAAAACTTTGTATTGTGCAGTAAAAACACTGCGTTTTGTAACATACAGTAGTCTTAATCTGAGTTGAGGTATTTCAAGTAGCATTTGTTAGTGCTGCATGGTGTGATGGCAAGTGTAGGTGTAGTGGGTTTAGAACCAAGACTGCAGTGAGATTACGTGCTTGAGCATTCAGAAGTCTTTTTCTTTTTGGAGGGGGGTTTCCTTAGCCCCAGCTGTCCTGGAACTTACTCTGTAGACCAGGCTGGCCTTTGAACTCACAAAATCTGTCCTGCCTTCTGCCTACCAGATTAAGTAGTGGGCACCTACCGCCCAGCTTAAAGACAGTTCTTTGCCACCATGTGAGGTGCTGGGAATCAAACCCGGTCCCTCTGCAAGAGCAGTTGGGCTCTTAACCACATGAGCCATCTCTTCAGCCCCAGAAATCTTTTTAAAAAACATTTAGTTCCATTTATTTATGGGGTAGGATGTGCACAGGTGTATCACATTGCATATGTAGAGATCAGAGGAGAGGTGCAGAAATTAGTTTCTCCTTCTACCATGTGGGGATCAAACTCAGCTTGTCAGGCTTGGCAGCAAAATGCCTCTTTTACCTCTGAACCATCTCACAGGCCCCTGGAAACCTTTTCATTGCCAAGTTTTTCATGACCCCCACAATATAAGAAGCTGGTGTTTAGATTCAGATGAAGACCTGTCTGGTAGTCATGGCTGGGCAAGTAGTCACCAAGTCATATCTGTGACTGGGTTCTTCCATGCACTGAGACTGAGCTGAGGAGCTGGCCTTCAGTGGAAATCTATGTGGGCAGCAACCCCTCTGTGCATGGGTTGTCCACCTGTGCTGCCGCAGGTCTCAGTCTCATCAGGTAAGATGGCTTTTTATACAGACCATCTCTGGCTGTTGTAGCTTCTAGCACCTCACTTCTGTGATAGCCACAGCTCCGTACAGAAAGAGGGAGTGTTTTCTAAATGATCTTCAGAGTTGATTTAGATTCTAGACCACATGTGGGAGGCAATGTAGAGGTAGACACATGCTTAGCATGCCCGAAGCTCCAATTCCATCCCCAGAAAATCAAAGCAAAATGAAAACATGTTAAATTTCAGTTGTTTTTTTTCATTATTGTTTCATATGTAAAAACTTTCCTAGACACATATGTGCTTTATTTCTGTAGGTCGGTGACACGTCCTTTGATCTGCCAGAAGCCAATGTCCTCATTCAGATCTCTTCCCATGGTGGCTCCAGGCGGCAGGAAGCCCAGAGATTGGGGCGAGTACTCCGTGCCAAAAAAGTCAGGCTGCCTTTCCTCTGCTTGCTGCAGGCTGGTGGGAGGTCTCTCACCACAGAAGGAGAATGGGGTGCTGATGTGTTCAGTCACAGCCACCTTTGCCTTGTGGCTGGGAGCATCCTGAAGAGAGGTGTCCCAAGCTGGACCTCAGAGCCCAAGGCCTTCCCAGAGAGGCGAAAGTGTGGGTGTTCTCCATGAGTCTGGAATGCAGTTTTTACCAGTGTTAACCTGTGGACATGGAGTTGCTGAGGTGGCCTGGATCTCCATTCAGGGGGAAGGGAGGGATTGGCAGGACAAACCTTGAAGTCTTTCCAGATGGAAATCAGAGCAGTGGTGTACAGTGAGCTCAGGATATGGAGAAGGAGGCTCAGTGTGGTACTGATCGCCACTGGGCCTATGTGGGAACTCCTGCAGCCTAGGTCCCACACCCCAGTTGGGGCATGGCAGGGACTGGCATTGTTGCTCAGAAGTGTTATGGACTCTGGTTCTGCCTGGCCTCAAGGCTTCTGGACTGCTAGTACACTTAAAAGTGGCAAGAATAGCAGCCCAAGTTGGAGTCATAGAGTATTCAAGTGTGTTTGAGGCAGCTTATTGGCAGGTGTTTGATAATAGCATGGGATTGGTGACAGGCTAGCTATGTGACCCTGGGCAAGTGTGCCTTGTTTTTCCTATCCAGAATGCTGGTGACATGCCTGTCCTGCATGACTATTGTGAGGATGAGCTTGTAGAACATAGAATACTGTGTATGTCCCCATACATGGCTGTTGGGTAGACTGTAGTTTTATAAACTTGTAGCAGAAGTGAAAGTAGTTCAGACACTTACTCCCTAAAAAAACTGACCAACTCCAAGCTAGGCAACCAGGAATCTCTTGTTTCTGTACCTTACTTGGATATTTAATCATTGGAGCCATTCAGTGTGGGGCCTTCTGTGACTCATTCCTTTCAAAACATGTTTCAGGAGGGTTTCCCTAATGTATCAGTACTTTGTGCTATTTTTATTGCAAATGCCACTCCACTTTATGAACATGCCACGTTTGATTTATCCATTAATATACTGTTGGATTTTGAGTTGTTTCTACTTTTTGCTTATAGTAATATTTCTTATTTATTTATTTATTTATTTGCCCTCCCAAGTGCTGGGATTAAAGGCATGCACCACCATGCCTGGCTTAAAGATGCTTGCTTAGCCACAGTGTGGTGCTGGGAATGAACCCGGGTCCTTCTGCAAGAGAAGTCAGTTGCGTGTTTTAACCTAGTAATATTTCTAATGCAAATTACTGTGTAGATTGTTTTCTGTTCTCTTGCCTGTGTATACCCAGGGCTGGCATTAGTGGAACATGTGATGGAAACTCTGTGTTTAACATTTTAAAGGACCCGTCAGCCTGGATGTTCCAAGAGTAGCCACTCTATTTTATAATTCTCACCCATTAGTGATGTGAGCTCAATGATTTCTCCACGTTCCTTTTTTTAAAAAAATTATTTTTATTTTCTATATTTATGTGTATATGCGTTGTCTTTATGAGTATGTCAACGTTGGGTAGGTTACCTACAGGAGGTCAGAAGAGGTTTTTGGATCCTCTGTGGAATCGGGATAGTCCACAGGTAGTTATGAGTGTCAAGGTGGGTGCTGGGAACCAAACTTGGTTCCTTCTGGAAAAGCCAGCAAGAGTACCCTTAAACCTCTGAGCGCCTTCTCTCCAGCCGCACATCTTTATGGTAGTAGCGACTGTCTTCTGGAGCTCTACCATATCTGGTGGAAGCAAGGTGCATCTTGTAGTTGTGCTTTGCATTTTTCCCTAGTGATTAGCAGTTCATGTGTTTATTAGGCCTTTTCTATATTGTCTTTGGAGGAATGTGTATTGAGGTTTTTGCCCGTTTTTTTGCTTGGTTGACATGTTATTCCTAAGTTGTAATGTTTTTACTATTTTAGGATTCAAGTCCTTTTTTAAAATTTTTATTTCATTTTTAACAATAGTAAGTAATTTAAGATGTGAGTACAAGCATTCCTTCATGTAAAAACCAATTTGCCAAGCAGCTATGCCCAAACCCAACACAGCTCAAGGCTCCCACCATCCGAGCTGGAGGGCTATATGTACCATCATGTTGATCAAAGAAGTGTCCAGTCTATATGCTGTAGTTTTCCCCATTCACCCCAATCGCAGCCCTTAACATTCTATTTCATGCCCCCTCTTCCGCAGATTGTTCCCTAGGCTAGAAAAGGGGCACAGGTGGCCTGATGAGGAAAGCAAAACAGTCTACTTCTCTGGAGATGTCATTTTTGGACTCTGTTCAAGTTCTGGCTGTTTCCTTTATGGGTTGACGTTTGTCCAGGAAAACCTTTCAATCCTTACTAATGAAGCACAAGCAAACTAGATATACCAAGGCATTTAAACAGTTACTAATTATTATATGGGTAGGTTACTTTGTATAGACACAGATTTTGGATGATGCTAATCCATGAACTATAGTTCTTTCTGTAAAAGATTGACAAGGTCCTTAATGTGGCTTTATACCATTTAGATTTAAATCCTTTATTGGGCTGTATGCTTTGCAGATACTTTCTTTGTAAAATTGCTTGTTTCTTCTTTTTTTGCAATTTGTTTAACATTTATTTGTACATATATGTGTCTGTATGCATAGTATGCCATGTCATGGCATATGGAGGTCTCTGGACAATGTGTAGAAGTTGCTCTTTCCTTCAGCTGGACAGAGAATAGGCTTGCACCTTTAGGTGCCATAGCCTGAATCAGGCCATGCTTCCCTGCAGCTTTCTCAGTCTATGCTGTAATTGACAGCTCTTAATTTATGGCAACAGGCTCCTCCATGGTCCCTGTTACTATGCTGAACTTAATCCCATGATGGTGAAACTTCCCTCCACCCCTAAAAGGCTATGCTATGTTCTGAGGTTTGGTCCAAGATTCCTCTGGAGACTGCTTGGGGATTTGGTCAGGAGATAAAGACTGTTCTCCGAAGTGGCTCCTCTGGCCTTCTCCCTTTCCAGCCACCCCACTCCCCACCCTTCTCACCCTATTATTCTCACTCTCTTTTTGTCTTCTGTTGTTGTTGCTATTCTGTTTTTTTCAGGGCATCCGCTAGTCCCAGCCTGTCTGGGAAGTAGCTCTGTGGACCAGGCTGGACCTCCATGTACGAAAAAACCTCCTGGCCTCTGCCTCTCTGTCCTCTCTGCCTCTCTGCACCTCTGCCCCTTGCTTTGCGCCGGGAGCTCTCTGACTCTGACTCTTGACTCCCTGAGGGATGGGATTGGGGTGCGCACCACCACCCACCACCATACCCAGAACCCATTTCACCCTGAATGAAGCTTCTCGACTTAAAGACGCCTCTCCATCCCTCTAGGGCTCTCCCCATCATGTTTACATCTCCACATACTGTATTGTTTATGTCTAATGCTTTCCTTTCCACCTTGAAACCCCATTGTGACCTTGAGGCCCCTTTTCACATAATAAACCTCATTTCTGAAGGGAATTTATGCGCTAAACTTCCTACAAACCAATCACTATGGCCTTAACTTTTTTTAACAGGTTCCCAGGCTCAAATTCAGATCATTAGCCTTGATTAGCATGTTCACTTTATCCACTAAACCATCTTGTGGCTCTCTTTTTTCTTTTTTAATTTAATTTTTTGTTTCCTTCTTATGTTGGTTGTATGAGGCAAACCCAGGCATTTGCACACACTAGGCAAGTTCTGTACTGCTGAGGAACACCCTAGCCCCTTTCCTTTATTCTCTTGATGGTCGTCTTAGAAGCAGGGCAGACTTTAATTTTGACAAAATCTCCTGCAGAGTCAGGGTGGTTGCACATTGACTGAGGAATTTTCCCACTGCAGTGCTTGCTTTTAAGCCAGGACCTGAGCATTTGGCGTAGTGGATAATGTGGCCATTTTTTCTTGCCTTTTCTCATCTTCTCCCCACAGGGATGGTTGCAGAAGAGTACAATGCCTTCTTTTACTCCCTGGTATCCCAGGACACTCAGGAAATGGCTTACTCTACCAAACGACAGAGATTCTTGGTAGATCAAGGTTACAGCTTTAAGGTATGTATCCATTTGTCTTTGGTTAGACCATGACAAAGGTTAGACCATGACAAAGGCCATTTTGTCAATTTGGCCTCCAGGAGAAGTAGGGGCACCTCAGGTAGGGACAAGCCTCAGGCAGGCTCAGATATTCCAAGATTTGAGGCCTTGTCTGTTAGCACTAGCTAGTAATAGGCTATGCGCTAGTCTGGCAGTTCTGAGGTACCAAGGCCCTATGGTCCCCTGGAGTTCCTTGTTAGGAATGCCTCTCCAGGAGGGTAAGATGGATCTGCTTTAGCTGAAAAGGGCCACGCTTCCCGCGCTTCCATGTACCACTAGCTGCTCCATGCTACAAACCAGGTCTAAAACTTTGACCAAGTCCCACTGACCAGAGCATTTGTTTTTTTTTTTCCTTTGGTTATGAATATTAACATTTGTCCAGGATTTAGTGTTCCCAGGATATTGTATGTGAGTAATGGATGGGACATTCGTGAAACACAGAAGAAAATTTCCACTGTGGTCCACTAATGTCATTAGGATGTCATTAGAATGTCAAGGTCCCAGGTTCTTGATTTACAAAAGGCTATACATAGGCACTGTATTAGTTCTCTAAAGGAACAGAACTAATAAAATCTAATATATTATTAAAGGGGACCTTAGGGCTGGAGAGAGCTCAGCCTGCAAAGAATACCAACGTTCTCTTGCAAGGCTGCTTTGGTTCCTCGAGCACCCATATGGCAACTGGCAGCCATTCATAACTCCAGTTTCAGGGCCCATCCTTCTTCTGAGCATCTGGGCATGTATGATTTGGTGACTTATAAACATACAGGCAAAATGCTCATAACATTGAATAAAGATTTTAACAGGTGGGGGGGTTTATTGGATTGGCTTACATGATGTAAGGTCCTGGAGTAGTCCAACAATTTGTCTCACACTGGAAAGGCTGAAGGATCTGAAAGTGCTTCAGCCCATAAGGCTGATGTTTTCAGCATATTCCCAATCTGGACTGCAGGTATGGGGATTCCAGAAGCAGTTGCTGGTCTTGAGTCTTTGTGGAAAATCCCCAAGAAGCTGGCTCTAGTATCAATGAAGGAATGCAGTAGCAACAGAGGAGATGAACTTGCCAGGAGTAAAGGCAAGCAGCCAAAAACTTCTTTTGCTGTGTCCTTTTATCTGGGCTACTACCAGAGGAGGGGCGCTGCCTTGCATTTAAGGTGAGTGTTCCTACTTCAGTATAATCTGACCAAGAAAGTCCCTCACAAGGGTGCCCAGCAGCTTGCATTTTAGTGACAATGATAGATTTAGCCTCACAAGTCTACCCCCTTGTACTTGACATTTGGTTCACATCTCCTTTAATGTCATGTTAATTTCCAAATGAAAACAACAAGGTCACAGCTCCACCTAAATATAACTGTACCATATACAACTGTAAACACATATTACTTTTTTTAGAATAGGTAGTAAAGTCCTTTGAGGAATGCTTAGTCTTTAAGTGTCTCATAGCTTAAGTATGATAAGTATAGATTTATAAACTTAACCACTGATACTGTTGAATCAGTTACATTGCATAATAAAGACTAGAGTGAAAGAAAACTAGAAATTATCTGCTTCCACACCACACACACACACACACACAACCACATATATCACAACATTGCTCTTAACTAATGTGGGACAGAAAGAGCCATTGGTTCCTTGAGCATTAATGAGAGTTCTCTTTTTGCCTTAGGCAGAGTAGGGCCATCTGGCTTGTACTCATTTTAAAAAATATAAAATATTTTCTATTTTTTCACATAAATTTATTTTTTTAATTTTTTTTTTTTTTCCTTTACTCCTTGCTTATGGAGTGTTGACTTCTCTAAGCTTTCGGCTTTCTATTGGAAGTCCAACTCAGTCATCCCTTTCTGTTCTGAAGGTTCTCCAAAGAATCTACTTGGACACTCCTTCCTTTTGTAATCCCATTTGGCGGGAGGGTGGGGGTGGTGGGGGTGGTGGGGGTGGTGGGGGTGGTGGTGGTGGTATACCTGTACCTGTGCTTCAGGTGGTCTTGGGAGATCTCTGATCGATTTATTTATTCTTCAGTGTGGTACCCAGCCCAGTGCTTGGCATGGGTGTCCTGGAACACCTGGGACCTGTCCTTATTATCAGTTACTGTTTTCACCATCTTTAGGGTCATTAGAAAGCTATATAAACTGACCAATAGTGTTCTAAGACAAAAGAGAAGGGAATGGGTCCTGTGTGCATGGAAAATAGTCAGCAAGTGTGCCAAGGTTGCCGTATGCATCTAGTGGAGAGCTGGAAACAGAAGAAAAGACTTTGAGCTGATTGTTAAATGGAAAGAGAAGGGGCCAGGTCCATTTCCTCTTTTCTGCCCATTGCCTGAAGGAAGGATGCTGTGTCTTTGGCTATGTTAGGACACAGCTGTGTTTTCTTAGTTGTTCCTTACTGGCCTTTGTGACAATAATTCTTCCTTCTGTAGATTCAGCTAGAGTGACAGAGGTTGAAGACACAGTGAGTGCCGGGACTGGGAATGTTCAGTATAATCCACACCCAGGAGACAGAGGCATGAATGAAGAGTTTGAGGCTAGCCTGGCTATACAGTGTTTTCCAGGCCAGCCTTGGGAACACATGAAGCCCAGATGCCAGCAGCTCCAATAGGCAAGGAATGGTAAAAAGTAGAGACAGATTTATTTAATCAATGTGCATCAGCAAGAAGAAGAGAAAGGGTTTACTGACCCTAAGTTCATCAACCTAAAAGCCTTAGGTTTAAGAATTGGAACAGGGGTAAGGTATACACAATTAAGTAGTCTTGGTCACGGTGTGGTCCCGTCTTCATCGCAGCTTGGGTCCTACAAGGTGGACTGACAAGTTGTGAATAGCTGTCATATCTGGTTCATACAAGCTGAACAGCCCAAGGTGTAGCTAGCCTTTTGACTAGGCAGTTATGCTCCCTATTGGAGGTAGTCTGTCCTGTCTGGGACACTTTGTTCTTCCTGAATCCAGGTGACTGCAGGTTAAGGACAGGAACTCTTTGTGCCGACCTTCACCCATAATGGGGCATGAAATCTTTAGTGACTTCATGTCTGTGCAGAGACAAGCAGGAGTCTGACCCTAAGGAAGGGAAGCAGACACAAAGTTTAGTCAGAGATGCTCACCTGCTGTTACTCGGGGCCCTGCAAGGAGTTGACGCTTTGTAGCAGAAACAGCTTCTAAATTGCCTGTGTGATTCTGTATCATTTTCTAAAGCTGCTTTGTTCTTCTCTAGACCCTATATTTATGGGCCTACATCCCAAGGAGAAAGGATGCAGATTCTCCAGAACTTCAAGCACAACCCCAAAATCAACACCATCTTCATATCCAAGGTTTGTATAGTATGCAGGTGTGGTACCAGCCCACCTCGGGACCTGGGACAGTGGATTCCTGTTTGTTGAAAACCTTCTTTTATATGTTTGCATTCCCAGCCTGGAGGCAGACTGTGAGAGTGCCAGCTCTGGGAAGAGCAAAAGGCACATTTAGGGTTCTCTTGTCTCCTGAGTTATCTGTAACAGGTATTTGTTTGGCTAAGGGTTTTTCCACCTCTTTGCAGGGGGATATAGGATTTTAAATTTTATTTATTTCCTGTTCTGGCAGAAGCATGTGTTTGGTTGAGGCTCTTTTTTTGGAGCTGGAGATGCTAGGTGTTTAGGCAGCTTCTGTCCTGGCCCTGCATGTGCTTTGATGGTAATTGGCCAGTGCTAGGGTGGCATTGAGTAGCCCAGCTTGAGCATGGCATCACTGCCATCAGGAGCTGTGGCCTGGTGGCTTAAACAGGGCTTCCAGAACCTTTTCAACTCATGATCCTTTTTTGCCCAAGAAGTTTTTACATGTTTGAATGGTCTTGGGTTTAGGGTTCAAGTGACAGTGAGGAATGTTGTCTTTTGGGTAAGTTTATTAGAAGAGTTACTAACATCATGGACAGACAGATGGTAGCATGAGTTAGAGTTCAGGCCCACAGGCTGAGTGGAGTTCCTTTTTATAGGTCTCAGAATAAAGAGAGGAGGTGTCATAGCCCAAGCCTGCTGGTTCCTCAGTGATAGTAGAAGATGAGGAAATTGCAGGGCCTCAGATGCATCAGGGTTAGCTGTACCCTTTATACCACTTGTCCTCTGATGTCCTGGAGTCTGCAACCTGCATTCTGTGAACTTCCTTAGGTAAGTGAGGATGTACCTGTCATTTTCCTGGAATCCAGTCACCTGCTGAGTCTGGTTAAAGACTCACAGACAGGTAGGGCATCTCTCCTTGTAGCAGTAGGGACCCCAGAATCAACTATGAGGATAGAGATAAAGGACACTTCAGATAGGAATGACTTGAGCACTGCCTCGCTTGGGATTTAGCATTTCTTTCCAAGTACCTGGAGAGTTCTTTAGGGTATTACAGGTTTAACAGACAGGCTGTCCACAGTGGCTTGCTAGAAGCTGAGGGGCTAGGGAGAAGGGAAGGCTGTTGCCTCTAGCTTAATCTCGTGTATAAAAGTGTACAAACTAAGAATTTACAAGTAATAAATCATAACATTATTTACTTATTCATTTTGTGTTTTTGTGATAGTCTCATTATGTAGCTTTAGTTAGACTGGAACTCGGTGTGTAGACCATGTAGGCCTCAAACTCACAGAAATCTGCTTGCCTCTACCTCCTAAGTGCTGGGATTAAAGGCGCTCATCCAGCCAAGAAATTTATTTTGAAAACATTTTTTGGGTGTTTGAGAGATACCTCAGTGGTAAAGAGCGCTAGCTGCTCTTGCAGAGACCCAGGTTTGGTTCCCAGCACTCACCTGGTGGCTAGTAACTGTAACTCTAGTTCCAGGGGATCAATGCTCTCTTTTTCCTCTATGAGCACTGCTTTACAAGGGTGCACTTACATGCAGGCAAAACACTTACACATATTAAAATACAAATAAATACTATTTAAAGGACAATGATTTTAATTATATATTTAATAGTATATTTTACCATTTGTTAAAGATGAAAATACATTTCCACACTAAAGATGGACATGCTTGCAATCTTTACTAAAGAAACTAAGCTGAATATTGATACAAGGTACAAAATACTCTATAGATTACAGAACATTTTGGTGTTTTTCAGAGTTGATCAGTGTTTTGATTTTACAGTTGTCAATGCTGAGAATGCTGCTGCTTTGCATGGATTCATAGTTTCAAATAACAGAAGTATGCTTAGCCCATTTCAGAAATTGCTGGAAATTCTGTCTTTATTATAAACCAAGCCAAAATTTATTGATTTTTTTGGGGGGGGCGGGTATCTTTTTGAGACAAGGTTTCCTTGTAGCCCCTGCTGGCATGGAACTCTGTGTAGACCAGGCTGGCCTTAAAGTCACAGAGATTCACCTGCCTCTGCCTCTCAAGTGCCGGGATTAAAGGCATTCTCCACCATGTTCAACTTGAATGATTTTTCTTTTTTTATGACAGTCATAATCAAAACTGGAATAGCAATTTAAAAAATTAAACATTCTAATAGAATACATTAATATGATAATACTGAGAAGTGGTAGTAGGAAAATATTAAAAGTCTTATTTTCCATAATTAAACCATTGTATAAGAGCAGAAAACTTTGTATGTGCAGTAAAAACACTGCGTTTTGTAACATACAGTAGTCTTAAATCTGAGTTGAGGTATTTCAAGTAGCATTTGTTAGTGCTGCATGGTGTGATGGCAAGTGTAGGTGTAGTGGGTTTAGAACCAAGACTGCAGTGAGATTACGTGCTTGAGCATTCAGAAGTCTTTTTCTTTTTGAGGTGGGGTTTCCCTATAGCCCCAGCTGTCCTGGAACTTACTCTGTAGACCAGGCTGGCCTTGAACTCACAGAAATCTGCCTGCCTCTGCCTACAGGAATTAAAGGTGGGCACCATCACGCCCAGCTTAAAGACAGTTCTTTGCCACCATGTGGGTGCTGGGAATCAAACCCGGTCCTCTGCAAGAGCAGTTGGTGCTCTTAACCACTGAGCCATCTCTCCAGCCCCAGAAATCTTTAAAAACATTTAGTTCCATTTATTTATGGGGTAGGATGTGCACAGGTGTATCACATTGCATATGTAGAGATCAGAGGAGAGGTGCAGAAATTAGTTTCTCCTTCTACCATGTGGGATCAAACTCAGCTTGTCAGGCTTGGCAGCAAAATGCCTTCTTTACCCTCTGAACCATCTCACAGGCCCCTGGAAACCTTTTCATTGCCAAGTTTTTCATGACCCCCACAATATAAGAAGCTGGTGTTTAGATTCAGATGAAGACCTGTCTGGTAGTCATGGCTGGGCAAGTAGTCACCAAGTCATATCTGTGACTGGGTTCTTCCATGCACTGAGACTGAGCTGAGGAGCTGGCCTTCAGTGGAAATCTATGTGGGCAGCAACCCCTCTGTGCATGGGTTGTCCACCTGTGCTGCCGCAGGTCTCAGTCTCATCAGGTAAGATGGCTTTTTATACAGACCATCTCTGGCTGTTGTAGCTTCTAGCACCTCACTTCTGTGATAGCCACAGCTCCGTACAGAAAGAGGGAGTGTTTTCTAAATGATCTTCAGAGTTGATTTAGATTCTAGACCACAGTGGGGAGGCAGTGTAGAGGTAGAACACATGCTTAGCATGCCCGAAGCTCCAATTCCATCCCCAGAATCAAAGCAAAATGAAAACATGTTAAATTTCAGTTGTTTTTTTTTCATTATTGTTTCATATGTAAAAACTTTCCTAGACACATATGTGCTTTATTTCTGTAGGTCGGTGACACGTCCTTTGATCTGCCAGAAGCCAATGTCCTCATTCAGATCTCTTCCCATGGTGGCTCCAGGCGGCAGGAAGCCCAGAGATTGGGGCGAGTACTCCGTGCCAAAAAAGGTCAGGCTGCCTTTCCTCTGCTGCTGCAGGCTGGTGGGAGGTCTCTCACCACAGAAGGAGAATGGGGTGCTGATGTGTTCAGTCACAGCCACCTTTGCCTTGTGGCTGGGAGCATCCTGAAGAGAGGTGTCCCAAGCTGGACCTCAGAGCCCAAGGCCTTCCCAGAGAGGCGAAAGTGTGGGTGTTCTCCATGAGTCTGGAATGACAGTTTTTACCAGTGTTAACCTGTGGACATGGAGTTGCTGAGGTGGCCTGGATCTCCATTCAGGGGGAAGGGAGGGATTGGCAGGACAAACCTTGAAGTCTTTCCAGATGGAAATCAGAGCAGTGGTGTACAGTGAGCTCAGGATATGGAGAAGGAGGCTCAGTGTGGTACTGATCGCCACTGGGCCTATGTGGGAACTCCTGCAGCCTAGGTCCCACACCCCAGTTGGGGCATGGCAGGGACTGGCATTGTTGCTCAGAAGTGTTATGGACTCTGGTTCTGCCTGGCCTCAAGGCTTCTGGACTGCTAGTACACTTAAAAGTGGCAAGAATAGCAGCCCAAGTTGGAGTCATAGAGTATTCAAGTGTGTTTGAGGCAGCTTATTGGCAGGTGTTTGATAATAGCATGGGATTGGTGACAGGCTAGCTATGTGACCCTGGGCAAGTGTGCCTTGTTTTTCCTATCCAGAATGCTGGTGACATGCCTGTCCTGCATGACTATTGTGAGGATGAGCTTGTAGAACATAGAATACTGTGTATGTCCCCATACATGGCTGTTGGGTAGACTGTAGTTTTATAAACTTGTAGCAGAAGTGAAAGTAGTTCAGACACTTACTCCCTAAAAAAACTGACCAACTCCAAGCTAGGCAACCAGGAATCTCTTGTTTCTGTACCTATTCTGGATATTTAACATCATTGGAGCCATTCAGTGTGGGGCCTTCTGTGACTCATTCCTTTCAAAACATGTTTCAGGAGGGTTTCCCTAATGTATCAGTACTTTGTGCTATTTTTATTGCAAATGCCACTCCACTTTATGAACATGCCACGTTTGATTTATCCATTAATATACTGTTGGATTTTGAGTTGTTTCTACTTTTTGCTTATAGTAATATTTCTTATTTATTTATTTATTTATTTGCCTCCCAAGTGCTGGGATTAAAGGCATGCACCACCATGCCTGGCTTAAAGATGCTTCTTAGCCACCATGTGGGTGCTGGGAATTGAACCCGGGTCCTCTGCAAGAGCAGTTGGTGTTCTTAACCCTAGTAATATTTCAATGCAAATTACTGTGTAGATTGTTTTCTGTTCTCTTGCCTGTGTATACCCAGGGCTGGCATTAGTGGAACATGTGATGGAAACTCTGTGTTTAACATTTTAAGGACCCGTCAGCCTGTGTTCCAAAGTAGCCACTCTATTTTATATTCTCACCCATAGTGTGTGAGCTCCATGATTTCTCCACGTCCTTTTTTTAAAAAAATTATTTTTATTTCTTATTTATGTGTATATGCGTGTCTTTATGAGTATGTCACGTGGGTAGGTACCTACAGAGGTCAGAAGAGGTTTTTGGATCCCTTGGAACTGGAGTCACAGGCAGTTATGAGCTGCTCAAGGTGGGTGCTGGGAACCAAACTTGGTTCCTCTGGAAAAGCAGGAAGTACCCTTAACCTCTGAGCCTTCTCTCCAGCCGCACATCTTTATGGTAGTAGCGACTGTCTTCTGGAGTCTACCATTCTGGTGGAAGCAAGTGGCATCTTGTAGTTGTGCTTTGCATTTCCCTAGTGATTAGCAGTTCATGTGTTTATTAGGCCTTTTCTATATTGTCTTTGGAGGAATGTGTATTGAGGTTTTTGCCCGTTTTTTTGCTTGGTTGACATGTTATTCCTAAGTTGTAATGTTTTTACTATTTTAGATTCAAGTCCTTTTTTTTAAATTTTATTTCATTTTTTTAACAATAAGTAATAAGATGTGAGTACAAGCATCCTTCATGTAAAACCAATTTGCAAGCAGCTATGCCCAAACCCACACAGCTCAAGGCTCCCACCATCCAGCTGGAGGGGCTTATATGTACAATCATGTTGATCAAGTAAGTGTCCAGTCTATATTGCTGTAGTTTCACCATTCACCCCAATCGCAGCCCTTACATTCTATCATGCCCCCTCTTCCGCAGATTGTTCCCTAGGCTTAGAAAAGGGGCACAGGTGGATGAGAAGCAAAACAGTCTACTTTCTCTGGAGATGTCATTTTGGACTCTGATCAGTTCTGGCTGTTTCCTTTCATGGGTTGACAGTTTGTCCAGGAATAACCTTTCAATCCTACTAATGAAGCACAAGCAACTAGATATACAGGCATTTAAACAGTACTAATTATTATGGTAGGTTACTTTGCTATAGACACAGATGTTTGGATGGTATGCTAATCCATGAACTATAGTTTTTCTGTAAAAGATGACAAGGTCTTAATGTGGCTTATAACATTAGATTTAAGTCCTTTATTGGCTGTATGCTTTGCAGATACTTTCTTTGTAAATTGCTTGTTTCTTCTTTTTTTTGCAAAGTTGTTTAACATTTATTTGTACATATATGTGTCTGTATGCATGTTGCCATGTCATGCATATGGAGGTCTCTGGACAATGTGTAGAAGTTGCTCTTTCCTTCAGCTGGACAGAGAATAGGCTTGCACCTTTAGGTGCCATAGCCTGAATCAGGCCATGCTTCCCTGCAGCTTTCTCAGTCTATGCTGTAATTGACAGCTCTTAATTTATGGCAACAGGCTCCTCCATGGTCCCTGTTACTATGCTGAACTTAATCCCATGATGGTGAAACTTCCCTCCACCCCTAAAAGGCTATGCTATGTTCTGAGGTTTGGTCCAAGATTCCTCTGGAGACTGCTTGGGGATTTGGTCAGGAGATAAAGACTGTTCTCCGAAGTGGCTCCTCTGGCCTTCTCCCTTTCCAGCCACCCCACTCCCCACCCTTCTCACCCTATTATTCTCACTCTCTTTTTGTCTTCTGTTGTTGTTGCTATTGTTTTTTTGTCAGGATCCCGCTAGTCCCAGCCTGTCTGGAAGTAGCTCTGTGGACCAGGCTGGCCTCCATGTCACAGAAAACCTCCTGCCTCTGCCTCTCTGCCTCTCTGCCTCTCTGCACCTCTGCGCCTCTGTGCCTCTGCGCCTCTGACTCTCTGACTCTGACTCTCTGACTCCTGAGGGATGGGATTGAGGGTGCGCACCACCACACCACCATACCCAGTAACCCATTCTCACCCTGAATGAAGCTTCTCGACAAGCTTTAAAGGGACGCCTCTCCATCCCTCTAGGGCTCTCCCCATCATGTTTACATCTCCACATACTGTATTGTTTATGTCTAATGCTTTCCTTTCCACCTTGAAACCCCATTGTGACCTTGAGGCCCTTTCACTATAATAAACCTCATTTCTGAAGGGAATTTATGCGCTAAACTTCCTACAAACCAATCACTATGGCCTTAACTTTTTTTAACAGGTTCCCAGGCTCAAATTCAGATCATTAGCCTTGATAGCATGTACTTTATCCACTAAACCATCTTGGTGGCTCTCTTTTTTTCTTTTTAAGTTTATTTCCTTTTTATGTTTGTGATGTTGAGGAGCAAACCCAGGCACTCTTTGCACACACTAGGCAAGTTCTGTACTGCTGAGGAACACCCTAGCCCCTTTCCTTTATTCTCTTGATGGTCGTCTTAGAAGCAGGGCAGACTTTAATTTTGACAAAATCTCCTGCAGAGTCAGGGTGGTTGCACATTGACTGAGGAATTTTCCCACTGCAGTGCTTGCTTTTAAGCCAGGACCTGAGCATTTGGCGTAGTGGATAATGTGGCCATTTTTTCTTGCCTTTTCTCATCTTCTCCCCACAGGGATGGTTGCAGAAGAGTACAATGCCTTCTTTTACTCCCTGGTATCCCAGGACACTCAGGAAATGGCTTACTCTACCAAACGACAGAGATTCTTGGTAGATCAAGGTTACAGCTTTAAGGTATGTATCCATTTGTCTTTGGTTAGACCATGACAAAGGTTAGACCATGACAAAGGCCATTTTGTCAATTTGGCCTCCAGGAGAAGTAGGGGCACCTCAGGTAGGGACAAGCCTCAGGCAGGCTCAGATATTCCAAGATTTGAGGCCTTGTCTGTTAGCACTAGCTAGTAATAGGCTATGCGCTAGTCTGGCAGTTCTGAGGTACCAAGGCCCTATGGTCCCCTGGAGTTCCTTGTTAGGAATGCCTCTCCAGGAGGGTAAGATGGATCTGCTTTAGCTGAAAAGGGCCACGCTTCCCGCGCTTCCATGTACCACTAGCTGCTCCATGCTACAAACCAGGTCTAAAACTTTGACCAAGTCCCACTGACCAGAGCATTTGTTTTTTTTTCCTCTTGGTATGAATATTAAATTTGTCTCAGGATTTAGTGTTCCAGAATATTGTATGTGAGTAATGGATGGGACATTCGTGAAACACAGAAGAAAATTTCCACTGTGGTCCACTAATGTCATTAGGATGTCATTAGAATGTCAAGGTCCCAGGTTCTTGATTTACAAAAGGCTATACATAGGCACTGTATTAGGTTCTCTAAAGGAACAGAACTAATAGAATGAATATATTAAAAGGGGACTTAGGGCTGGAGAGATGCTCAGCTGCAAAGAATACCAGCTTCTCTTGCAGAGGACTGCTTTGGTTCCTAGCACCCATATGGCAACTGGCAGCCATTCATAACTCCAGTTCCAGGGCCCTTTTCTGGCCTCTGTGGGCATATACTTTGTACTTATAAACATACAGGCAAAATGCTCATAAACATGAAATAATAGATTTTAAAGGTGGGGGGGTATTGGATTGGCTTACATGATGTGGTCTGGATAGTCCAACAATTGTCTCACACTGGAAAGGCTGAGGATCTGAAAGCTGCTCAGTCCATAAGGCTGGATGTCTCAGCAGTCCCAATCTGGCACTGAAGGTATAGGGGATTCCAGAAGAGTTGCTGGTCTTGAGTCTTTGTTGGAAACCCCAAGAAGCTGGCTCTAGTATCAATGAAGGAATGCAGTAGCAACAGAGGAGATGAACTTGCCAGGAGTAAAGGCAAGCAGCCAAAAACTTCTTTTGCTGTGTCCTTTTATCTGGGCTACTACCAGAAGGCGCTGCCTGCATTTAAGGTGAGTGTTCCTACTTCAGATAATCTGACCAAGAAAGTCCCTCACAAGGGTGCCCAGCAGCTTGCATTTTAGTTGACAATGAAGATTAGCCATCACAAGTCTACCCCCTTGTCACTTGACATTTGGTCACATCTCCTTATGTCATGATTAATTTCCAAATGAAAACAACAAGGTCACAGCTCCACCTAAATATAACTGTACCATATACAACTGTAAACACATATTACTTTTTTTAGAATAGGTAGTAAAGTCCTTTGAGGAATGCTTAGTCTTTAGGTGTCTCATAGCTTAAGTATGATAATATAGATTTATAACACTTAACCACTGATACTGTTGAATCAGTTACATTGCATAATAAAGAAATAGAGGAAAGAAAATAGAAATATCTGCTACATACACACACACACACACACACACACACACATATATGCACAAACATGCTCTTAACTAATGGGACAGAAAGAGCCATTGGTTCCTTGAGCATTAATGAGAGTTCTCTTTTTGCCTTAGGCAGAGTAGGGCCATCTGGCTTGTACTCATTTTAAAAAATATAAAAATATTCTATTTTTTTTCACATAAATTTATTTTTTAACAAATCTAGACCCGTGTCCCCCCTCATTCCCCCACCCCACCAGAGCTCATGTATTCTGCCAAACATGCTTTTCATATCTTTCTCAGTCTTTCTCAATATTCTCCATGAGGAAGTTGACTATTTTGAGCAGAAGTTCACTGTTTCAGTCAGTTCTTCAATGCAGTCCTTTCTGTTGTTGTTGTTGTTTCCAATATGCATCACTCCCAACTGCTTTGGACAAAAGCTCAGGGGGCCATACACAAGAAATACTTACAACTAGGTAATTGGCACTAGCATCCACAGATGAGGGATACCATTCGTCGTTTGTTTTTCTGGGACTGTGTTACTTCACTCAGCATGATGTCCTCTAGCTCCAGCCATTTTCCTGCAAAGCTCATGATGTCGTCTTTCTTTACTGATGCATAGAACTCCATTGTGTAGATGTACCACATTTTCTCTATCCACTCATCAGTTGAGGGGCATTTGGGTTGGTTCCAGCTCCTTGCTATTGTGAAGAGAGCTGAAATAAACATGGCCATACATGTATCTCTGTGGTGGGGTGAGTCTTGAGGGTACATGCCCAGGAGTGGTATGGCTGGGTTGGGTGGCAAGTTCATTCCAAGTCTTCCAAGGGTTCTCCACTCTGCTTTCCATAGTGGCTGTACGAGTTTACATTCCCATCAGCAGTGGATGAGTATTCCCCTTTCCCCACAATCTCTCCAGCACTTGGTATCATTTGTTTTCTTGATCCTAGCCAGTCTTATTGGAGTAAGATGATATCTCAAAGTGGTTTTGATTTGCATTTCCTTAATGATTAGTGATGTTGAACACTTCTTAAGGTGTTTCTCAGCCACCTCTAATTTCTCACTTGTGAAGTCTCTGTTGAGTTCTTTGCTCCATCTATTGAGTGGGTCATTTGTTTTCTTTTTTCTTTGTTTTTTGAGTAGTTTGTATATTCTGGAGATCAATGCTTTGTCAGATGTATCTGCGGTGAAGGTTTCCTCCCACTCTGTGGGTTTTCTCTTTACTTCCTTGATTGTTTCTTTTGATATACAGAAGCTTTTGAGTTTAATGAGGTCCCATTTGTCAATTGTCGTCCTTAATTCTTGCTCAGCTGCTGTCTGATTTAGGAAGTCTTTTCCTACGCCTATGTCTTGTAGTCTGCTGCCAACTTTTTCTTCTATTGCCTTCAGAGTTTGAGGTTTCATGTTGAGGTCTTTGATCCATCTGGAGTTGACTTTTGTACAGGGCAAGAGGTAGGGGTTTAATTTATTATTTTTATTTTATGTATATGAGTGTATTGCCTGCATGTATGTAAGTGCATCCATGTTGTGCAGTACCCACAGGTATCAGAAGAGAATATCAGTTCCCCTGGAACTGGAGTTATGGATGTTGTTAGCCACTGTATAGGTGCTGTGAACTGAACCCTGTCCTCTGTAAGAACAGCTAGTGCTTTTAACAGCTGAGTCATCATCTCTCTAGCCCCTGGCTTCTGTTCTTTTAGCCAAAGGCAGTGACACCTCCAGCTGAGCTAGAGGTGTGACTTTTGCCCAGATGCCTGAGTCCATCAGAGTCCAGGTTCTTTAGGTGCAAGATGAGAAGCACAACACAGAAAGGATGCTCTGAGTTTCTTGAGAGTTGAGGTACATGGAAGGCCTGTGCACATGTGGTATCTGTGTTGACTCAGCTGCCTTTGCCTAAAGTATTCATCAAGTTCCCAGGCTCATGATCCTTGGGTGGTTGGCTAGGCAGATAGGTCCTGGTGTCTGTACTTGGGTATCTATCTCTGTGGGAGGACTTGGTCAGATCCTGCTCTACAGACATGAAATCTAGTTTCTACCATACTGTTACTGTGTGTGGGTCTTGGTTAGCTTTAACCGTCAACTTGATGTAACCTGGAATTATTTGGGAAGAAGAATCTCATTTGAAGAATTACGTGACCTGATTGGCCTATGGGCATATCATGAAAGATTGTCTTGATTGTTAATTGATTTGAGGGTGAGGGGGAGTCTACCTTACTGTGAGCTATACTATTTCTTAAGCAGGTAGGTAGTCATGAACTGTATATGAAAGCTAGATGAGCCAAACGTGGTGGCACATGCCTTTAATCCCAGTACTTGGCAGAAGCAGGTGGATCTCTGTGAGTTCAAGGCCAGCCTGGTCTACATAGTGAGTTCCAGGTTAGCTCGGGAGACCCTGTCTCAAAAAGACCAAAACAAAACAAAAAAAGAAAGCTAGATGAGCAAAGTCTTCCCAGCCAGCAAGCAGCATCATCCATGGTTCCTGCTGAGCTTCTTTGGCTGCGAAGTGAGTTGGACATAATGCTGTGTGGAGCTACCAGCAGGCCCACCTTTAAGTTCCTGCCTTGGGTTCCTGCCTTGACATCCTTCAGTGAGGACTGTGATCTGGATTTTTATAAACCACCTATAAAACCTGTTTTATAAACCAAATAAACCTGTTCTTTCCCTTAGTTGCTTCTGGTCAAGGTATTTTATCACAGCAACAGAAATGAAACTAGAACATCTTCCCTCTGAGAAAAAGTCTGGTCAATAAACTCTTGACATCCTGTCATGAGTGAAGTAGTCTTTCCATGTTTTCGTTCCTTTTCTGGCCCAAGATAAGAAAATAGGCAGGAATGTTTTACAACCAGGGCTTCCTCTTGATCTTCCCAGTGTGTCCATTCAGAGTTCCTAGTCTCTGTCTTGTAAAGTTGGTGGCCCTCTGGCTGGCTGGTCATCAAGGGTGGGAAGAAGGGACCAGAACAAGGAGCAGAGAGCAGGTAGAGTGGGGGCTGGGGAGCTGCGCAGAAGGGACGCCTCCTCTTGCTCCTGCAGGTGATCACAAAGCTAGCGGGCATGGAGGACGAAGAGCTGGCGTTCTCCACAAAGGAGGAGCAGCAACAGCTCCTGCAGAAGGTCCTGGCCGCCACGGATCTGGACGCCGAGGAAGAGGTGGTGGCTGGAGAATTTGGCTCTAGATCGAGCCAGGTGAGTGAATGGGGGGAGGCTCCAGATATCAGTGCTCCTGTAGGATATCATACACATGCATACATGCAGCACATGTGCGTACACACAGCCTGTGCGTGTGTGTGAGTGTAAGCCAGTACGATCTTGGGAACACTGAAAATACTAGAGAAACAACCCCATTGACCTTTTGGCGTCCCTGGTAAACGTATCATCAGACATAGGACTCGCCAGCAACTGTGACTGCTGTCCATATGACAGTCTGGTAATGTTGGAGCCCAGGATGACAAGTGGATGACCCCAGCCTTACCGTGTAGGCTCTAGGCCTAGCTAGTGCTGAGTTTGCTAGCCTCAGGCTAGCAGGCTGACCCCGATTCCCTCCTCAGAGCCCTCAGAGCTCAGCCTTGAGTCTGTTAACTCATACTGTCATTTCAATACTTGCCCTGAAAAACCTGGAGTTCTGAAGACAGCAAAAAGGTGAACAAACAGTAAGTGGAACGAGGCATGGAGGGGGTGCAGGTGCCACCGGGTGGGTGCTGGGGTCCTTCCAGCCGAGACTGTCCTCATGCAGGGCAGTCTACACAGAAGCCCAGGAAGCTAAGATGACCTTCAGGGGCATTGGATCATTCCCCCTAGGTTAGACTATGGGGGGCATGGTGTACGTCCTTGTCATGCAGGTTAGGGGTACGTTGGTGCTGGGCCAGTTCCCTGGCCTGGGTAGTTGCTGTTACACCCATCTTTGGAGCACATGTGGTCATTCCCATTTTACAGAAGTTCTGACCCTAACTCTTCAAAAGGTTCTCTGCGGGGGCTGAGGATGTGGCTTAGTGACAAAATATCTGCCTAGCATGTGAAAGGCTGGATCCCGGTTTCTATCCCCAGAACCACAAAAGAAATAATGAATTCTATTGAGAACTTGTTGTTGTGTTCTTTTGTGACGGACACCTGAACTGTGTTCTAGTCCCATTTCCTTAGGTTCTGGGAGCAGAGTCAAGTCAGTTTCTTATGCCTCCATCTCCTGTTCTGTAAGATAAGGATTATGGTGGTTGAGGGTCAGGTGAGGCAGTGTGTGTATAATGCCAGACACACATACACAGTAAGTAGTCAGGAAGTACTGTTGTTTTGGTTTGTTTTCTTTTTTTTTTTTTTGGTCTTTTTGAGACAGCACCTCCCTATAAGCTCTAGCTGTCCTGGAACTCTCTGTGTAGACCAGGCTGGCCTTGAACTCACAGAGATTCACCTACCTGTGCCTCCTGAGTGCTGGGATTAAAGGCATGTACCACCATGCCTGGCTGGAAGTACTATTTTTAATTTATTATTGGGCATGATGTGTGTGTGTATGTGCACATGGCACATCTGTGTGGTCAGAGAACAGCTTTGTGGGGTTGCTTCTCTCGAACTTTTATTTGGCTTCCAGGGATGGAACTCAGGTCACCCTATTTACACAGCAACACAGCAAGTGCCTTTACCTTCTGAGTAATTATTTTTTTTTTTTAGTCTTTTTAAGATAGGGTTTCCCTGTAGCCTCAGTTGTCCTGGAACTCACTGTGTAGACCAGGCTGGCCTTGAACTCACAGAGATCCGCCTGCCTCTGCCTCTCCAGTACTGGGATTAAAGGCGTGTGCCACCACACCCAGCTAGGAAGTGTAATTTTAAATCAATGTGTTGACAGGGGCTGGAGAAATAGCTCAGCAGTTAAGAGCAGTTGCTGTTCTTGAAGGGGACCTGGGTTCAGTTCACACATGGCAATTAACAACCATCTATCTAACCAGTTCTAGTGGATTTGATACCTTTTGGCCTCTGCAGGCACTAAATGCACTTACATCCATGTAGGCAAAACGCTCATACAAATAAAATATAAATTAAAATATTTTATTTTAAAATTTTATGTATTTTATTTTTAGGCAGGATCTCTTATAGGTACAGCTGGCCTGGAACTTAGTATGTAGACAAAGCTGGCCTCAATCTCACAGAGATCCATCTGCCTTTCCTCCTGAGGGTTGGGATTAAAGGTGTTTGCCACCATGCCTGGCATACACTTTTTTTTTTTCTTTCTTTTTTTTTTTTTTTAATTTATTTCTGTATGTGTATGAATGTACTGTCTGCATGCAGGTTTGTGTCGTGCAATGCCGCGGAGGTCAGAAGAGGGTTTCGGATTCCCCTGGAACTGGAGTTCTCCTGGAATTGGAGTTCAGACAGTTCTTGGCCGCCATGTGGGTGTTGGGGATCGAACCCCGGTCCTCTGTAAGAGTGGTTGGCGCTCTTAACCGCTAGGCCATCTCTCCAGCCCACACTTTTTTTTTTAAGTATTTAAAGGCTGGAGTTTCAATTCAGTGGTATAGTGTTTCTCTAGCATGTACAAGGCCCTTGGTTTGATCCCCAGCACCATACCAAGAAGAAAACATAAACTAAAAAGCAACTTGATTATGGACATTGTAAAATGTTTTCATTTTGGAGACTGACCTTGGGCTGACTCCTTCCTCTTTCCCACAGGCTTCCCGGCGGTTTGGCACTATGAGCTCGATGTCTGGAGCTGATGACACTGTGTACATGGAGTACCACTCATCCCGGAGCAAGGCTTCCACCAAGCACGTGCACCCACTTTTCAAACGCTTTAGGAAGTGATGCCCTTCTGAGTTACTCAGTTGAAGACTGGCTGCCTGGCACCAGTGCAGGAAAAGAGAAATCTCAGTATCTCTTAACCGACTGTGGGAGAAAGCCAGTGTGAGGGATTCGGTTCTGTGTTTATGGGTTACCAAGTTTCTTTTTTTTTTTTTTTTTTTTTTGTTGTTGTTGTTGTTTGTTTTCTGAACTTGTTGGGAGTGAATCGTTCCTGTATATAAAAATTTGTACTATTTAAGGCATATTAAATAAACAAAATGGAATTTTGGCTCCTTTGTTGCAGAAGTCTTTTCATACTCTGTCACAGGAATGGGTTATGCAGAGAAGAAGCTCAGCTTCTGTGGGCACCCTCTCGGCTTTGTGGCAGGCCCAAGAGCAATAAGATGGAGACAGAAAAAAATGCTAATTGGGGACATGAAGAGGTGCCACATTAAAGAAAAACTACCTCCTAGAATCATTTAAACCAAGAGTGAGCCTGATCTGTTCTGAAAACTCTTCTGAGTTCTTTCAGAACTGTTCTCTTTGGTCCTCTTGTCCTCTTGGGCCTCCTCTTACATTTGTTGAATAGATCAGTCAGAGTATACAGGGGAGGAAGTTGGTTTCTGATCCTATTGACACGTAAAAACCACAAACATCAGTCCCTGCCCACATGCTGCTTTCATTTGTGAGGGATGTGTTTTCAATATTATTGCTACTTTCCAGAGTGGTCTTAGGTCTAATTACCACATCTCATACACACATACATTGTTCTGAGCCAGGGACATCACAATAGCGAATGTGGTATAAGATTAAAGCTGAGTGTTCAGCTTAGCTTGTAAGAGTTAGATCATAAGTCCAAAGGCTAGTAAGACTGATTACATTGGTTATTCTTCAAAGCTGGTTAAGTTTAGATAAGCTTAGTGCTCAGTAGGAAAACAGGTTGTTGAATACCTAGTTCTAAATTATCTCAAAGCATATGATTAACTTGGAAAGTCCTTCCCGTGGGGGTAGCCTTAAAGGTGTGTAGTCCAGATGGAGTGAGTTTGTGCAGTGGCCGGTGGCCCCATTCACAGGTTGGTTCAAGCAGCTCCTGTCTTATAGAGAAGGCTGGGCTGGTAATGTGAAAGAAAAATGGAGCAGCAGCAGAGACTGTGGAGAAGAGGTGGAGTGGTTTCTAACTTGACCTCTAGCACAGACATCGAGCCATGGAGAACCTCCAACAGGCAGTCACAGAAGCCAGGAGCCACAGGAGCAGCAGAACCCTGATGGGCTGTGGGGCTGGAGCGGCAGGACCCACCTGCAGCTTGGCAGGTGGCAGAGGTGGAGCTGAGCAGCCACCAGCCGAGCTCCAAGCTGAGGAGGAGGCATGTTGACACACTGACAGCTGCAAGAGCCAGCACCACCGGGCTCCAGCTGATGACAGTGACAGCAGCAGCTGCTTCCTCCTGAGAGAACAGTGACAGCAGCCGAGCAGAGACTAACGGGGCAGGAAGAGGGGGCAACAGAAGTGCAGAGAGGGTGGAGAGCTGAGGCTGAAGGCCAGAAGGCTACGAAGAACCAGAGAAGAAAATCTGCACACCTAGGACTGCAGCCACGGCCCGAGGAATTGAGTGCCTAGGCCTGCACAAGAGCTGTTAACACCCCATGCCAGATATGTAGAGCCCTTGATCAGTATGCGTGAATGAAGTCTTAGGTTTGACCCTTGCTAGTGGGGAAAAAAACAACAAAAACAAAACAACAAAAAACCCTGTAACACTTAGAGAGCTAAGGGCCCCTATGATGGTTAATATTGTGAACTCAACAGCATGTCTCTGAGGGAGTTTCTAAATTAGCTTAACTGAAGTGGGAAGACCCACCCTGAATATGGGTCTGGAATCCTGGACAAAGGAGAGAGCTTGCCGAACAGTAGCGTTCAGCTCTGTCTGCTTCCTGCCTGTGGATGCCGTGTGAGCAGCTGCTCGCACTCCTGCTGCCATAAGTTTCCTGCCATGAGGGACGGCACCCTTGAACCGAGAGCCAAAACAAACACTTCCTTAAGTTGCTGCTGTCAGATATTTTGTCACAGCAATAAGAAATTCAGTCCCTGAGACCAGATGCCTACACGGAGCTCTAACACTAGAAGGCTGCTGTCTGTGCTGCCCTTGCCTGCCTTGCTGCTACTGCTTGCTGCTGCCAAACCTTGAGGGATACAGGAGATGCCAAAGGCCACGGCTGAAACAACTTGCCTCCCTGTGATTTCTGTTCAGGTAGAATAAAAGGCCCTTGGCCAGCTGATTGGTTATACTAGAACCGGTTCCCACAGAAATTCAGGGTTGGACTCTAATTGAGTCAAGTAGTGACGTTGTGTGTGCTGCCTCTCCAGTTCATGGCGCTGCAGCCTGCCTTATGACTTAGTTCCCTGCTGAACCTAAGAATGGTTGTTGTTGTCAGTTTGTTAGGGTTTTTTCTGATTAAAATGAGAATGATGGCTTCCCTGAGGCTTTGCATGCCGGACCAGAAACGAGCTCCAGGGCTCTTTTGCTTTCTTTACCATGTCCTTTCAAGCACACACTTTTTTTTTGTAATTAAAAAATGTGTGTGTTCTTTCACAGTTGTGTGTGTGTGTGTGTGTGTGTGTGTGTGTGAGTGAACATGCTTTGATCATGTTCACCCTTCATTATCCTGTCTTATCCCCCTCCAGTTCCCACCTTCACAAGTTTCTCTCCCTCTTTCATGTCTTTCTTATTTTATTTCATCGTATTGTGGCTCACTGTGTTTAATTAGAATTGCTTACATGAGCATGTGTTATTTACTTGAGCAAGGGCAACTTACCAATAGCTAAACTCCTGAGGAAAGTTTTAGGGGATACTTTTTTGATTGGGGCTTTTTTTGTTTTTGTTTTTGTTTTTGTGTTTTTGAGACAGGGTCTCCTTGTAGCCCAAGCATGTCTGGAGCTCACTGTGTAGACCAGACTGCTCTTGATAAGATCTGCTTGCCTCTCTGCCCCCCAAGGGCTGAGATTAAAGCAAGTGCACAACGTCTACTAGGAAAAGTTTTTCGTGGTTTTTCTTTTTTTTTTTTGTCTTTTTGAGACAGGGTCCCCCTTTAGTCCCCACTGGCCTGGGGCTTGCTATGTAGACCAGGCTGGCCTTTAACTCACAGAGATCCGCCTGCCTCTGCCTCTGCCTCCTGAGTGCTGGGATTAAAGGCGTGCACCACCACGCCCAGCCTAAGACAGTTCTTAGCAGCCATGTGGGTGCTGGGAATTGAACCCGGGTCCTCTGCAAGAGCAGTCAGTGCTCTTAACCACTGAGCCGTCTCTCCAGCCCAAAAGTTTTTTGTTTTTTATTTTATTTTGTTTCTATGAGTGTTACGCCTGCGTGTGTGTAAGTGCACCCATGTTGTGGAGTGCCCATGGAAGACAGAAAGGGGCATTGGATCATCTAGAACTTGAGTTAAGGGGGGTTATTAGCTGCCATATGGGTGCTGGGATTCAAACCCAGGTCTTCTGCAAGAACAGCTAATGCTCTTAACCACTGAGCCATCTCTCTGCCCCAGTTTTTAATTTTTTAAAAATACTCTACCAGTAAGTTATAACCTCAGCCTTGAGTTATAAATTTTTGAGGAACGACAAGTTTATTTTCTGTGTGTGTGTGTGTGTGTGTGTGTGTGTGTGTGTGTGCTGTGTGTATTTGTTTATGGGGGTGTGTATGTACATGTGCCTGAGAGTGCATGCACACGTGGAGACCAGAGCTTGGTGTCACATGTCTTCCTTCTCTTTTAACCTTTCATTTGAGATACATTCTTTTTTTTAATTTATTTATTCTTGTATGTGTATGAATGTACTGTCTGCATGTAGGTTGGTGCACCCGTGTCGTGTAATGCCATGGAGGCCAGAAGAGGGTGTCAGATTCTGGAACTGGAGTTAAAGACGGTTTTCTTTTTTTCTTTTTTTTTTTTTCTTTTAACATTTTTTTATTGATGCATTGTGCATTTCCATACATCATTTTCAATTCCATTACAGGCATATTTCCCTTTCCCTTCCCCCCCCACCCCACCCCATCCCGATCATGCATTCTGCCATAACTGTCCTGCATTCTTTCTCTCCATTGTTTTTTTTTTTTCATTTTTTAGCTATAAGTGATAATCCATGAGTACAAGCATTCTTCATGTAAAACCAATTTGCATGCTGTTGTGCCCAAACCCCCACATCCCCACCTTCCAGAGGGGGGTATGAGGGGTTGTTTTTCAATCAAAGTTGATCAAATGAGTGTCCAGACTACATTTGCTGTAGTTTCACCATTCACCCCAATCGAGCCTACATTCTACCATGCCCCCTCTTCCGCAGATTGTTCCCTAGATCTTAGAAAAGGGTCACAGGTGATGAGAAGGCAAAGCAGTCCACTCTTCTCTGGAGCTGTTGTCTTGGGACTCTGGTCAATTCTGTCTGATTTCCTTTCATGGGCTGACAGTTTGTCCAGGAATAACCTTTCGATCCTACAATGAAGCACAAGCAATTAGATATATAGGTATTTAAACAGCAATAATAGTTATGGTAGGTTACTTTGGTATAGACCATATGTTTGGATGATATGTTAATCCATGAATTACATTTTTTTCCTGTTAAATTGACAGGGTCTACTGTGGCTTATAACAGTTCCTAACATTAGAGGATGTAAGCTTGTGGCATAGCCGCATGGGTTATTCCTCCAAGAGAGAGCCAATAGCGCCAATTAGATTTGGGATATACAGGCATATGGCTGCCTCTGCTGCACAGTATTTCCAGGCAGGTGAGGTGTAGCTCATGCTGACGGTGTGGAGTGTTGCTTGACTCAAGGAGACCCATATTTGCTTTATTGGTTGAGGCCTTTGGTAACACTCACTGGTGTCAGAGACCATCGTTACACTCTGCATGTGTGGTCTCAATACATCTTTCCCATGTTAACGTCAGGTCTTTATGGCAGAGCTTATGCCTCTCTTCTCGCAGGTATCCCAATAAGAGGCAAGGAACTTTACCTTTTGTGGGGCCTTGGATCCCCTGGCCAACATCTCCCTGGTAGAATAATCCATTACTGATGTCAGAGCTCCTGTATTGATATATTTTGCTTAAGTGCATAGTTTAAGGACTTTAGTATTATATTTGGTTCTGAACAGAGAATAATCCTTTTCACAGTTCTTATGTCTAGTGTCAATTAAAGAAGGCAGTTTTACCAGTTTTATAAGAGATAATTTGAGATACATTCTTTTTTTTTAATTTATTTATTCTTGTATGTGTATGTACTGTCTGCATGTAGATTGGTGTACCCGTGTCGTGTAATGCTGTGGAGGCCAGAAGAGGGTGTCAGATTCCCCTGGAACCTGAGTTAAAGACAGTTTTCAGCCACCATGTGGGCGCTGGGGATCGAACCCGGGTCCTCTGCAAGAGCAGTTGGCGCTCTTAACCGCTAGGTCATCTCTTCAGGCCGAGATACATTCTTTTACTAAACGTGGAGCTCACTGATTTGGCTACACTTGTTGGCCAGAGAGCCCCAGTGATCTGCCTGTCTGGCCTTCCCACATCCCAGCACTGGGATTACAGGCACACACCAGGCCCCTTATTTGGGTTCTGAGGATTGAACTCAGGTCCTCATGCTTTGCGGCAGGCACTTTACTGACTGAGCCTTCTCCCAAGGCTGCTTTTTCTTTTGTTGGTGTGTTTAGGTTCTTTTCTAAGAAGTATCACCTAATCTAAGGTCACACTCTTTACATTTTTTTCAAAATATTTATTACTTTTATTTTTATGTGTATGAGTTTATTGCCTGCATGTATATAAGTGCATCCATGTTTTTCAATGCCCACAGAGGTCAGAAGTAGGTGTCAGATACCCTGGAACTGGAGTTATGGTTGGGTATTAGCTGCCATGTGGGTGCTGGCAATTGAACCCAGGTCCTCTGCAAGAGCAGCCAGTGCTCTTAACTGCTGAGCCATCTCTCTAACCAGCCCCCCACTTACTCTTAAAGTTTTCTTTTTTTATTATTTTTATTTTTATTTTTTTTATTTTGTTCATTTCTGTATGTGTATCAATGTACTGTCTGCATGCAGGCCTGTGCACCCGTGTCGTGCAATGCTGCGGAGGTCAGAAGAGGGTCTCGGATTCCCCTGGAACTGGAGTTCTCCTGCAATTGGAGTTTCAGATGGTTCTCGGCCGCCATGTGGGTGCTGGGGATCGAACCCGGGTCCTCCGCAAGAGCGGTCGGCGCTCTTAACCGCTAGACCATCTCTCCAGCCCAAAGTTTTCTTTTTAAGAGTTTTATTGTCTTATCATTTAGGCTTTGATGTATCATGAGTTTCTTTGGTGCTAGGAATTGACCTTAGAGCACTATATATGCTAGGTAAGAGCTCTATTGCTGAGCTATGTCTCTAGCTCTTGAGATAATTTTGTATTTGGATACAGTAAGGCCCTGGTTCATTTTCCTATGTGTGGATGTCTATTTGTTCCTGCAACATTTATGGAGAAAGCTGTTCTTTCTCCACTTAACTGTGTTGGTTTCTTTCTAAACATTTGAGTTGGCCATGGATCTCTGGGCTTATATCTGGACTCTTGGTCCTCTTTAACTCATGTAAAGTATATCTTTATGTGACAACTTCCATCTTTATTGTTGATAGTATTCTAGTTTCATTTCTGTTGCTGTGATAAACTACTCCAACAAAAGCAACTTGGGGGACAAAGGGGTCTATTTCAGCTCACAGTCCCAGGTTCCGGTCCATCGTACCAAGGAAGTCACAGTGGCAGGGGCTTGAAGTAGCTGCTGTCATCCTCAGTCTAGAGCCGAGAGAAATTAATGCACACAGATGCCTGCTTGCTTATGCTCAGCTCAGTTTCTCCACTTTAGGACCCCTGCATAGGTAATGGTGATATCTTCAGTGGGCTAGGCCTTCCCACATCAACTAACCTACCCTAGGCAAACCCCCCCATAGACAGCCCACAGGTCAATCCAATGTAGACAGCCCTTCATTGAGACCCTCTTCCTAGGTGATTCTAGGTCACATCAAGTTTCGAAGCTGACCATGACATGTAGCTAGGAGGTAGGATTTGAAATGAGGAAGAGTGACTTTCAGCTTTGCTCTTTTCTTTCAAGGTTGTTTTGAACATTATGGGTCTCTTGCATTTAAACACAAATTTTAGAATCAGGTTGGCAATTTCATGTAAAAGATAAAGCTAATATTTTGATAAGGATTGCATTAAGTAGAATAGGTAATCTGGAAAGTATTATCAGCTTAATATTAAGTCTTCTAATTCATGAATATGCGATATCTATTCAAATAGGTCTTACAATTTTCAACATTATTTTATAGTTTTCACAGTCCAAGTCTTATACTTCTTTATTAAATTTATTCTTAAGTATTTGATTCTCTCTCTGCAGGTGTGTTTTAAGGTCTCTTAACCAGATGTCCATAGTGACATACAGCTGTTGTCCCAAGTGCAGTCACATGCTGAGGGAGGAGGATTTCTTGAGCCAGAAGTTCATGACCAGCCTGAGAAACGTAGGGAGACACCCAGTTCTAAAGAAAAAAGGAACAAGTGAAGGAGCAGAGGAGCAAAGGAATGAGGAAGAAGGAGGGAGGGAGGGAGGGAGGGAGGGAGGGAGAGAGAGAATATTCCTTGTAACATTTGATCATATCACCTCCCCATTAAATTCCCCCATAATTATAATAATTTACTTTTATTTGTAATTTTTTTATTATAAAGACAATATTCACAGAGGCTGGAAAATAGCTCAGCTAGAAATTGTTTGCTTTGCAAGGACCAGAACTTGAGTTTTATTTCTGGAACTCATGTAAAAAAAGCCAGGCACGGTGTCATGTACTTATAATCCCAGATCAGGGGAGGCAGTGACAAGCAGATCCCTTGGGGCTCACTGGCCAGCGAGCCTCTTCTCTTTAGTGAGTTCTTCTAGACCAGTGGGAGACCCTGTCATAAAAATGGTGATGGTACCTGAGGAACAACCTTGGAGGTTGTCCTCTGACTTGTACTTGCATGCACAGGCACACACATGTGCACCACAAATGTGAACCCCCCCCCCAATATTATAGAAAACCTAGGCAGGAATGAAATGATCATTTATTTTATATTTTTAGTTAGAATAAAATAATTCTCCCAGATAGAATGATTTACTGTACTTCCAGGTTCATCTAGTTTTGCTTTTCACAGTTGCAGCACTCATGTATAGGAGCCTGTTTTCCACTGCTAGAACAAAATACCTGAGACACAGTATAAAGAAAAAAGGTTTATTTAGTTTATAGTTCAAAAGGTAGAAAAGCCAAACAGTACATCACTGGCTTTGGGAGGAACCCCTGGCTGTGCCATGGCCTGGCCATCCTGGTGGTAGTGTATGTAAGAGAGAGAGCCTACATGTCACACAGGAAGCCAGGGAGATGCGGAGGGGACAAGCTTGCTCTTTTGTAATAACCCATGCTGAGAAATAATGAGGGTTCCATGAGAGCTACATTAATTGAGGAAAGTCCCCCAGTGACCTAGTGACCTCCCATTAGCTCTGCCTCTTTTTAAATGTTCATTAATAGTCACTTGTTTTGTTGCTATTATTATATGTGTACATAGTGTATAAAACATGTGGTCAATGTTGGGAGTCTTCTATCACTTTCCACCTTATTAGCATTTTTTGAATTTTATGTGTATGTGTGATTGTGTCCATGTACATGAGTGCACCTGTGGGTGCAATGCCTGCAGAAGCCAGAAGAGGATGTTGGATCTCCAGAACTGCAGTTAGAGAGGGTTCTTAACTGCCATGTGCGAGCTGGGAACCAGCTTCAGTCCTTTGCAAGAGCAGCCCTTCCAATTTATTTATTTATTTATTTATTTATTTATTTATTTATTTATAGACAGGATCTCTCACTGAACCTAGAACTCACTGTTTTTTTGTTTTGTTTTTTGGCTAGACTGCCTGGCCAGGGAGCCTTTGGAGTCTGACAATCTCCCTCTGTCCCTGAATGCTGGGCTTGTGCTTGCAAGCACACAGTGAGTACCTGGTTTTATTCTTTTTTTTTTAGGTTGGTTTATTGGGACTGGAGAGATGGCTCAACAACTGTCTATAACTCCTAATTTTAAATGTTCATGTAGGGCTGGAGAAATGGTGCAGTAGTTGAGTGTGTACTGCTCTTGCAGAGGACTCAAGTTCAGTTCCCTGGCCCACTGTCCAGCAGCGGTTGCCTATAACTCCAATTCCAGGGCATATGATGCTCTCTTCTAGCTGGGTGCTGGGGATCAAACTTAGGTCCTTGAGCTCACAGCAAGCACTTAACCAACTGAACCACCCCCCAGAGTCCTGGGCTTCACCTCTGCAGGATTATGCCAGCTCCTAATGTTACAGCATTGAGGACTCGGCTTCCGACACACGGATCCTTGGGAGGCAAACCACACTCTGTGTCTGTGTCTAACTGTGATCTGAAAATCATCACTGAAAAATTTCAAAAGTAAACAGTTCATACACTTTAAATCACCTTTATTGGCTTACCGTGTCATTAAGCTAGCACATTTCTCTTCTCTGTAATGGGAAAGCAGTGGGCTGCCTGAATTGTGTCTACCTCTATTTCCAAAAGACTCACATGCAACTTTCACTAGCAAAAATAGCTGGAGAAGTTTTAATCGTGTGTGTGTGTGTGTGTGTGTGTGTGTGTGTGTGTGTGTCCAGGAGGTACAGACATGCGATACCATAAATGTGGAGATAGAGGACGACCTTGGCCATCAGTCCTTGCCGTCCACATTGTCTGAGGTAGAGTCTCTTGCTCACTGCTGTATACTCCCATATAGTTGGCCAGTAGCTTCCAGGATTCTCCGGTCCCTGCCCAAGAGAACTGGGATTACAGACGAGTGCTACTGAACCTAGCTTTACATGGGTTCTGGAGATCCAACCTCAGCTCCTCAAACTTGTGTGGCAAGGTTCTCACCAAGCCATCTCCCCTACCGCCACCTGTGCTTTTTGAGATGGGGTCTCTCATGGGCCTGGAACTCAGTGAACGAGCTGGGTAGGCTGGCCAGTGAGCCCCAGGGATCACCTGTATCCCTGGGAGTATAAGCATGTGCCAGCACACCTAGCTTTTTACATAGGTTCTGGGGATCAAACTCAAGCTCTTAAACTTACTGACTGAGGTACTTTCTCGGTCATATTGATCCCTTAAAAAAAGTTAACAGAGCCAAGGGTGGTGGTGTAGGCCTTTAATCCCAGCACTCAGGAGGCAGAGGCAGGTAGATCTCTGTAAGTTCAAGGCCAGCCTGGTCTACATAGTGAGTTCCAGGCCAGCTGGGGCTATGGGGAAACCCTGTCTCAACCCCTCCCCCCAGAAAATTATGCTAAAAATCCCAAATACAGAAATAAAAAATAACAAAGAGGTGAGCTTTAGTGACGCACTAGACCGATCTGCAGAAGCAGCATCAGGAGACATTAATTTAGCTGATGTTCTGTGGTTGGTGGTGGTTTCTAGTCTTGTGGTGACAGAAGCTGCATGGATTTGCAGAGGGACTGAGAAGCTGCTTGCTGTAGGTTTGATTCTCCTGGCAGCTATCTTATGCAAAGCAGGGATTCAGAGTTGTTTGTACTACCCAGAAATCTGAGTGGGATGTACCTTGAAGTCTGTGCAATGTTCAATCTGAAGTGTGACAAAAGCCGACAAGTAGGAAGCTATGTACTCAGAATAACATGTTTGTTTCTAAGAGATATTTCATTTTGAAGACAGGTGGTCCCACCCTTCTGCTGAGTACACCAGGAAGCTTGCTAGGGAATCTCAGTGGGTGGGATTCAATTCAAAGCTTCTTTTAATATATTTTTTTTAATTTTCAAAAAAGATTTTTAAAAATTTGTGTATGAGTGTTTTGCCTGAATGTGCACCATCCAGTGTCCCTGACACCAGAGAAGGGGTCAGATCCCCTGGAATTGGAGTTACAGAGGGTTGTTAGCCTCCATGCAGGTGCTGGGAATTGAACCTGGGGTCTCTGTAAGAGCAGTAAGAGCTTGACTGCTAGCCATCTATCCAGCCCCCACTCTTCTTTTTTATTTATTTTATTTTTTATTTTTTTAAACCTTTGCTGTTTTCTTTTTTTTAATTTTTGTATTTATATATGAAGCAGCAATAACAGCAGAGCTGATGAGGAAAAATGAAGAAAAATGGCTGCAGAGATGCCTCAGTGGTTAAGAGTACTTGCTGTATGTTCATGAGGACCAAAGTTTAGATCCTAGCACCTACGCAGCAAGCTGAGTATCCTGTGCAACCCCAGCTCTGAAGTGGATGAAGAAGACAGGAGGATCACTGGGGCTTGCTGGTTTATAGCCTAGCTGAGAAAATGTGAGCCTCGGGTTCAGGGAGAGACTCTACTTCAAAAGAATAGGTGGGAGTGATAGAGTAGGGCACGGGCACCCTCTGTGCATGAACACCCACACCCACACATGCAACACATGCAATCTAGTCACATGCACACACACAAATATATATATATATATATATATCTTTTTTAAAAAAGAGAAAAATGAAGAAAACTCAAAAACAGTAGACACAGAAGGTGGTGACTGCTTTCTAGATGTTGATGTTGATGCTGTGCTTGCCATGACCACCACCTGGTCATCCTGGTGTGCTGATGATGTAACTGTTCTGTAGCACATGAATGATCGTACCAAGGAGTTAGACATCTTCTGTGAATGTGCTGACTGTGTTTAGATATTCCATGCTACTCTTGTTAGTGTAACTTAAAGTGTAAGTAGAAAAAAAATCTCTTACTATGTAAACTTTAGTTGTTTACTATTTATTTTTAATGTTTATTCATCCACTTATTCACGTTTTAATTTTATGTGTTATGTATTTTTTTTCCGGTCTTTTCGAGACAGGGTCTCCCTGTAGTCCCAGCTGTCCTGGAACTCACTCTGTAGACCAGGCTGGCCTTGAACTCACAAAGATCCACCTGCCTCTGCCTCCCAAGTGCTAGGATTAAAGNTGTCATGATATTTTGTCACAGCACTAAGAAATTCAGGTCCCTGAGACAGATGCCTACACGGAGCTAACCTTTAACACTAGAAGGCTGCTTGTCTGTGCTGCCCTTGGCCTGCCTTGCGCTACTGCTTGCCTGCTGCCAAACCTTGAAGGGATACAGGAGATGCCAAGTGCCACGGCTTGAAACAACTTGCCTCCTGTGATTTCCTGTTCATTTAGAATAAAAGGACCCTTGGCCAGCGGATTGGTTTATACTAGAACCGGTTCCCACAGAAATTCAGGGTTGGACTCTAATTGAGTCAAGTAGTGACGTTGTGTGTGCTGCCTCTCCAGTTCATGGGCTGCAGCCTGCCTTGAATGACTTGAGTTCCCTGCTGAAACCTAAGAATGGTTGTTGTTTGTCATTTGTTAGGGTTTTTTTTCTGAGTTAAAATGAGTAATGATGGCGCTTCCCTGAGGCTTTGTACATGCCGACCAGAACGAGCTCCCAGGGCTCTTTTGCTTTCTTTACAATACATGACGTCCCTTTGCAAGCACACAGCTTTTTTTTTTTTTGTATAAAACCAATGTGTTGTGTTACTTTCCATACCCTATGTTTAGTTGTGTGTAGTGTGTGTGTGGTGTGTGTGTGCGATTAATGCTTGCATGTTACCACTATCACTTGTCTGAGACTTATCCTCCCTCCTTCCCCACCTTGACAACAGTTTCTACTAGCATCCCTCCTTCCTATGAGTTCTATTATTGTCACTCGTATCCTTTCATAACGGTGTATTAGACTTCATACATACAATGTGCGAGCTTTATTGATACAAGTTTTTCACAAGAATTTATTTTGCAGCAAAGATCCAACCAGAACGGTTTGTAAGCCACACTCCGTCAGTCGTGCACTGTTACTCGCGAAGACATTATTCACTCGCTCGTAACTGAACTATCCAGTTGGCTCTGAATTGCGATCAGCATTCATGTTGACACTGAGCGGGAACACAACGCAACTCTAGCAGTTTTAGGATACTTTTGGGCTTTTTTGTTTTGTTTTTGTTTTTGTGTTTTTTGCGACAGGGCTTCCTTGTAGCCCAAGCATGTCATGGAGCTCACTGTGTCGACCAGCTGCTCCTTGATAAGATACTGCTTGCCTCCTGCCCCCCCAGGGCTGGAGATTAAAGAAGTGCACAACGTCTAATAGGAAAAGTTTTTCGCACTGTTTTTCTCTTTTTTTTTTTTGTCTTTTTGAGAAGGTCTCCCTTTGAGTCCCCACTGGCCTGGGGCTTGCATGTAGACCAGGCTGGCTTTTACTCACCAGAGAATCCCTGCCTCTGCCTCTGCCTCCTGAGTGCTGGGATAAAGGCGTGGCACACCACGCCCGCCAAGACAGTTAGGAGCAGCCATGTGGGGGCTGGGAATCGAACGCCCCGGGTCCTCTGCAAGAGCAGGTCAGGCTCTTAAGAACCACTGAGCCAGTCTCTCCGCCCAAAAAGTTTTTTATTTTATTTTCATTTTATTTGTGTTCTATGAGTGTTTACGCCGCGTGTGTGTACGTGCACCCATGTTGTGGGAGTGCCCATGTGGAGACAGAAAGGGCATGGATCATCTGAACTTGAGTTACGGTGTGCGGGGTAGTAGCCATCATGATGGTGCTGGGATTCAAACCCAGGTCTTCTGCAAGAACAGTGTAATGCTCTTAACACTGAGCCATCTCTCGCCACCAGGCTTTTTTTTAATTTTTAAAAGATACTCTAACCAGTAAGTTTATAACCTCACCTTGAGTTATAAATTTTTTGAGGAACGGCAAGTTTTTATTCCTGTGTGTGTGTGTGTTGTGTGTGTGTGGTTTGTGTGCTGTGTGTATTGTTTTATGGGGGTGTGTATGGTACAGTGCCTGAGCGTGCATGCCACGTGGAGACCAGAGCTCGTGGTGTACACATGTCTTCCTGTCTCTTTTAACCTTATTTTGAGATACATTCTTTTTTTTTAATTTATTTATTCTTGTAGTGTGTATGAATTCTGTGCAGTGTCTCATGTAGTTTGTGCTACCCGTAGTCGTGTAATGCCATGGAGGCCAGAAGAGGGTGCAGATCTGCTGGAACTGGTAGTTTAAGACGGTTTTCTTTTTTTTTCGTTTTTTTTTTTTTTTTAAACATTTTTTTATTGATGCTTGTGGCATTTCATACATCATTTCCAATCAGTTGTCAGGCATATTGTTCCCTTTCCCTTCCCCCCACCCCCCCCATCCCAGACTCATTCTCATATTTCCTCTCATTTTTTTTCTCTCCCTTGTTTTTTTTTTTTTTCATTTTTTAGCTATAAGTGATAATCCATTAGTACAAGCATTCTTTCAGTTAAAAACCAATTTGCTGGATCTGTTGTGCCCAAACCCCCACATCCCCACCTTCCAGGTGAGGGGATGAGGGGTTGTATGTTCAATTAAAGTGATCAAATGAGTGTCCTAGACTACATTTGACTGTAGTTCATTCAATCACCATTCAACCCAATCGCAGCACCTTACATTCTACATGCCCCTTCTCGCAGATTGTTCCCGAGACTAGAAAAGTGGTCACAGGTGGATGAGAAGCAAACCAGTCAACTGACTCCTTGGAGCTGTTTTTCTGGACTACTGGTCATTCTTTCTGTTTCCTTTCATGGGCTTGGACATGTTTGTCCAGGAATAACCTTGATCCTACTAATGGAAGCACACAATTAGATATATAGGTGATTTAAACAGCAATAATAGTTATGGTAAGGTTACTTTGATTGCATAGACACATATGTTTGGATGATATGTTATATCTGAATTACATTTGTTTTCCTTGTTAAAATATAACAGGGTCTTACTGTGGCTGTATAACATTCCTAACCATTCGAGGATGTATGAAGCTTGTGACCATCCAGCAGAGGTGATTCCCTCCAAGGAGAGAGCCCAATAAGCTAATTAGCATTTGGGAATACAGGCATATGGCTGCTCTGCCTGCAACAGTATTCAGGCAGGTGAGGGTAGCTCAGTGCTTCAGGTGGAGTGTTGTTGACTCAATGAGACCATATTTGCTTTATTGGTGAGTGCCTTTGGTAACCACTCCTGGGTGTTCCAGAGGCTCATCTGTACACTTTGCATGTGTGGTCTCAATACAATCTTCCCATGTTAAACGTCAGGTCTCGGCAGCAGGGCCTTCAGTGCCTCTCTGTCTTGCAGGTCGTCACCAATTTGAAGGCAAGGAGGCCTTTCCTTTTGTGGGGGCCTTGGATCCCCTGGCCAAAAATCTCTCCCTGGTAGAATATCCCTTACTGATGTCAGAGTCCTGTATTGAGATATATTTTGCTTAAGTGCCATTGTTTAAATGGACTTTAGTATTGAGATTTGGTTCTGAACAGAGAATAGATCCTTTTCACAGTTCTTATTGTCTAGTGTCAATTAAAGAAGGCAGTTTATACCAGTTTATAAGAGATAATTAGATGACAGATACATTTCTTTTTTTTTATTTATTTATTCTTGTATTTATGTACTGTCTGCATGTAGGATTGTGTACACCGTGTCCGTTGGTACATGACGGGTGGAGGCCAGAAGAGGTGTCAGATTCCCCTGGAACCTGAAGGTTTAAAGACCTAGTTTTCAAGCCACCATGTGGGCGCTGGGGATCGAACACCGGTGTTCCCCTCTGAAGAGCAGTTGGGCAGCTCTTAACCGCTAAGGTCATTTCTTCAGGCCGAGATACATTCTTTTACTAAACGTGGAGCTCACTGATTTGGCTTAACTTGTGTGGCCAGAGAGCCCAGTACGGGTCTGCCTGTCTGGCCTTCCCACATCCCAGCACTGGGAATTACAGGCCACACCAGCCCCTTCACATTTGGTTTCTGCAGGATTGAACCAGGTCCTCAATGCTTTGCGGGCAGGTCACTTAACTGATCTGAGACCTTTCCCAAGGCTGCTTTTTCTTTGTTGTGGTGTGTTCTAAGGTTTTTTCTAGAAGTATACCTAATCTAAGGTCACCCTCTTTACATTTTTTTCAAAATATTATTACTGTTATTTTTATGTGTATGAGTTTATTGCCTGCATGTATATAAGTGCATCACATGTGTTTTCAATGCCCCGAGGTTCAGACGTCTAGGGTCAGATTACCACTGGAACTGGTTATAGATTGGGTTATTAGCTGCCTTGGGGGTGCTGGCAATTGAACCAGGTCCTCTGCAAGAAGCAGCCAGTGCTTAACTGCTGAGCCATCTCTCTAACCAGTCCCCCACTTACTCTTAAAAGTTTCTTTTTTTATATTATTTTTTATTTTATTTTTTTTATATTTGTTCCATTTCTGTATGTGTATCAATGTACTGCTGCATGCCAGGCTGTGGCACCCCGTGTCGTGCATGCCTAGCGGAGGTCAGAAGGGTCTCGTCGGATTCCCCTGGAGACTGGATTTCTCCCTGAACTTGGGTTTCAGATGGTTCTCGGCCGCCATGGTGGGTGTGGGGATCGAACCCGGGTCCTCCGCAAGAAGTCGGTCGGCGCTCTTAACCGCATAGACCATCTCTCCAGCCTCAAAGTTTTCTTTTTTTAAGAGTTTTATTGTCTTATCATTTAGGCTTTGATGTATCATGAGTTTCTTTGGTGCTAGGAATTGACCTTAGAGCACTATATCATGTCTGAGGTAATAGCTCTATTGCTGAGCTATGTCTCTAGCCTTGAGATAATTTTGGTATTGGATACAGTAAGGCCCTGGTTCATTTTCATATGTTGGATGTCTATTTGTTCCTGCAACATTTATGGAGAAAGCTGTTCTTTCTCCACTTAACTGTGTTGGTTTCTTTCTAAACATTTGAGTTGGCCATGGATCTCTGGGCTTATATCTGGACTCTTGGTCCTCTTTAACTCATGTAAAGTATATCTTTATGTGACAACTTCCATCTTTATTGTTGATTTCAAGTAATTCTTAGTTTCATTGTTGCGGCGGTGATAAACTCCTCCACAAAAGCAACTTGGGGGACAAAGTGGTCTTATTTCAGCCACAGGTCCCAGGTTCCGGTCCATCGTAACCAAGGAAGTCACAGTGGCAGTGGGCTTGAAGTAGCTGCTGTCATCCTCAGTCTAGAGCCGAGAGAAATTAATGCACACAGATGCCTGACTTTTTGTGCTCAGCTCAGTTTCTCCACTTTAGGACCCCTGCATAGGTAATGGTGATATCTTCAGTGGGGCTAGGCCCTTCCCACATCAACTAACTACCTCTCAGGCAAACCCCCCTCATAGACAGCTCCACAGGTCAATCCAAGAGACCAGCCCTTCATTGAGACACTCTTCCTAGGTGATTCTAGTCACATCAAGTTTTCGAAGCTGACCATGACATGTAGGCTAGGAGGTAGGATTTGAAATGAGGAAGAGTGACTTTCAGCTTTGCTCTTTTTCTTTCAAGTTGTTTTGACACATTATGGGTCTCCTTGCATTTAAAACACAAATTTTTAGAATCAGGTTGGCAATTTCATGTTAAAAGATAGAAGCTAATATTTTATAAGGGATTGCATTAAGTAAAATAAGGTAATCTGAAAGTTATTATGCACTTAATATTTAGTCCTTCTAACTTTCATGAATTATGCGGATATCTATTCAAATAGTGCGTAAAATTTTCAACATTATTTGATAGTTTTGCACAGTCCAAGCTTATACTTCTTTATTACTTTCTCATCTGAAGTATTTGATTTCTCTCTCTGCAGGTTGTTTTAAGGTCTCCGTGTAAACCAGAATTCCATAGTGCATACAGCTGTTGTCCCAAGTGCAAGTCGACATGCTGAGGGAGGAGGATTTCTTGAGCCAGATAGTTCCATGACCAGCCTGAGACACGTAAGGGGAGACAACCCAGTTCTAAAGAAAAAAGGAACAAGTGTAAGGAGCAGAGGAGCAGAAGGAATGAGAGAGAAGAGGACGGGATCGCGGAGGGAGGGAGTGGAGGGAGGAGAGAGAGATATATTCCCTGATAAACATTTGATCATATCACCTCCCCATTAAATTCCCCCATAATTATAATAATTTTCTTTTATTTGTAATTTTTTGTAATTATAAAGACAATTTCACAGAGGCTGGAAAAAGCTCAGCTAGAAATTGTTTGTTTGCAAGGACCAGAACTTGGAGTTTTATTTCTGAACTCATGTAAAAACAGCCAGGCACGGTGTCATGTACTTTAATCCCAGACAGGGAGCAGTGACAAGCAGATCCCTTGGGCTCACTGGCCAGGCAGCCTCTTCTCTTTAGTGAGTTCTTCTAGACCAGTGGGAGACCCTGTCCATAAAAATGGTGATGGTACCTGAGGAACAACCTTGGAGGTTGTCCTCTGAACTTGTACTTGCATGCACAAGGCACACACATGGTGCACCAAAATGTGAACCCCCCCCCCCAATATTATAGAAAACCTAGCAGGAATGAAATGAAATCATTTATTTTATATTTTTAGTTAGAATAAAATAATTCTCCCAGATAGAATGATTTACTGTACTTCCAGGTTCATCTAGTTTTGCTTTTCACAGTTGCAGCACTCATGTTAGGAGCCTGTTTTCCACTTGCTAGAACAGAAATACCATGGACACAGTAAAAGAGAAAAAAGGAGTTATTTATTTAGTTTATAGCAGTACACCAAAACGGTAGAAAAGCCAAACAGTACACACTGGCTTTGGGAGGACCACTGGCTGTGCCATGGCCTGGCCATCCTGGTGGTAGTGTATGTAAGAGAGAGAGCCTACATGTCACACAGGAAGCCAGGGAGATGCGGAGGGGACAAGCTTGCTCTTTTGTAATAACCCATGCTGAGAAATAATTGGCGGTTCCATGAGAAGCTACATTAATTGAGGAAAGTCCCCCAGTGACCTAGTTTGACCTCCCATTAGCTCTGCCCTTTTTATGTTCATTAATAGTTTTTTTGTTGCTAATATTATATTTATAGTTATACTGTGTATGTGGTCTATCACACTATTAGCATGTGTTTAATGTTGTAAGGCACCTGTTGATGCGGGGTGATTTGTTGGTCGGCGAAAGCTGCTGTTGACGTTTCAGCCCGGGCGATCGACCGGGTTCTGCACGGGGCTTACTTGGCTCTGGCACTGCTCTTTTAAATGTCCACCGTTTTTGCTTAAGTCAAGGTAACCATTGTCAGTTGAGTTTATCACTACGTTTTGAAATGTTGAGTAGTCCATGACAGATGACCATGTTGAAGCCTGCGAGCAGAGGGATGTGATCCTGATGCGGGGGTTTAAACTGCCATGTGCGAGCTGGGAACCAGCTTCAGTCCTTTGCAAGAGCAGCCCTTCCAATTTATTATTTATCTTATTATTTATTTATTATTTGGATTTATCAGGACAGGATCTCCTCACTACGGATACCTAGAACTCACCTGTGTTTTTTGTTTGTTTTTTTGGAGACTGCCCTGGCCAGGGAGCCTTTGGAGTCTGACAAGCTCCCTCTGTCCCCCTGAAGCTGGGGGCTTGTGCTTTGCAAGCACACATGAGTACTGGTTTTTATTCTTTTTTTTTTAGGTGGTTTATTGGGACTCGGAGAGAGGTAAACAACTGTCTATAACTCCTAATTTTAAATTTCATTAGGGCTGGAGACAATGGTGCAGTAGTTTGACGTGTGTACTCGTCTTGGCAGAGGACCTCAAGTTCAGTTGCCCTGGCCCACTGTCCAGCAGCGGTTGCCTATAAGCTTCCAATTCCAGGGCATATGGATGCTTTCTTCCTAGGCGGGTGCTGGGATCAATACTTAGTCTTGAGCTCACAGCAAGCAAAGCCTTAACCAACTGAACCCACCCCCCAAGTCCTGGGCTTCACCTCTGCAGGATTATGCCAGCTCCTAATGTTACAGCATTGAGGACTGGCTTCCGACACACGGATCCTTGGGAGGCAAACCACACCTACTGTGTCTGTGTCTAACTGTGATCTGAAAATCATCACTGAAAAATTTCAAAAGTAAACAGTTCATACACTTTAAATCACCTTTATTGGCTTACCGTGTCATTAAGCTAGCACATTTCTCTTCTCTGTAATGGGAAAGCAGTGGGCTGCCTGAACTGTGTCTGCCTCTATTTCCAAAAGACTCACATGCAACTTTCACTAGCAAAAAATAGCTGGAGAAGTTTTAACGTGTGTGATGTGGTGTTGTGTGTTGTGTGTGTGTGTGTGTCCAGGGTACAGACATGCGATACCATAAATGGGGATAGAGGACGACCTTGGCCATCAGTCCTTGCCGTCCACATTGTCTGAGGTAGAGTCTCTTGCTCACTGCTGTATACTCCCATATAGTTGGCCAGTAGCTTCCAGGATTCTCCGGTCCCTGCCCAAGAGAACTGGGATTACAGGAGAGTGCTACTGAACCTAGCTTTACAATGGGGTTCTGGGAGATACCAACCTCACCTCCTCAAACTTGTGTGGCAAGTTCTCACCAAGCCATCTCCCCTACCGCCACCTGTTGTGCTTTTTGAGATGGGGTCCTCTCATGGGCCATGGAACTCACTAATACGCTGGGGGCTGGCCAGTGAGCCCCAGGGATCACCTGTACCCTGGGGGTATAAGCATGGTGCCACACACCTCGCTTTTTACATAGGTCTGGGGATCAAACTCAAGCTCTTAAACTTACTGACTGAGGTACTTTCTCGGTCATATTGATCCCTTAAAAAAAGTTAACAGAGCCAAGGTGTGGTGTAGGCCTTAATCCAGCACATCAGGAGGCAGAGGAGGTAGCTCTCTGTAAGTTCAAGGCCAGCCTGGTCTACATAAGTGAGTTCCAGGGGCCAGCTGGGGCTATGTGGAAGATCCCCTGTCTCACCCCTCCCCCCAGAAAACATTATGCTAAAGAATCAATACAGAAATAAAAAATAACAAAGAGCGTGGCTTTAGTGACGCCACTAGACTCGATCTGCAGAAGCAGCATCAGGAGACATTAATTTAGCTGATGTTCTGTGGTTGGTGGTGGTTTCTAGTCTTGTGGTGACAGAAGCTGCATGGATTTGCAGAGGGACTGAGAAGCTGCTTGCTGTAGGTTTGATTCTCCTGGCAGCTATCTTATGCAAAGCAGGGATTCAGAGTTGTTTGTACTACCCAGAAATCTGAGTGGGATGTACCTTGAAGTCTGTGCAATGTTCAATCTGAAGTGTGACAAAAGCCGACAAGTAGGAAGCTATGTACTCAGAATAACATGTTTGTTTCTAAGAGATATTTCATTTTGAAGACAGGTGGTCCCACCCTTCTGCTGAGTACACCAGGAAGCTTGCTAGGGAATCTCAGTGGGTGGGATTTCAATTTGCATAAGCTTCTTTTAATATCAATTTTTTTTAATTTGTCAAAAAAAAAAGATTAACAAAATTTGGTATGAGTGTTTGCCTGAATGTGCACCATCCGTTGTCCCTGACACCAAAAGGGTCCTACCCTGGATTGGAGTTACAGGGGGTTGTTAGCCTGCCGGAGGTGCTGGGAAATGAACCTGGGGTCCTCTTCAAGAGCAGTAAGAGCTTGACTGGCTAGCCATCTATTGCCGCCCCCACTCTTCTTTTTTATTTAGTTCTATTTTTTATTTTTTAATTTTTTTTTTAACTTTGCTGTTTTCTTTTTTAATTTTTGTATTTAATTTTTTATGTGTATCGCATGTTACTGTCTGCATGCTAGGTTTGTTTCACCCGTGTCGCTTCAATGCGCGGAGGTTCAGAAGAGGGGGTGCCCTGGAAACTGGAGTTCTCCTGGAATTGGAGTTTCAGACGGTTCCTCGGCCGCCAAGTGGGTGCTGAGGGACTCGAACCCCGGGTCTCCTCTGCCCGAGCAGTCCGGCTCTCTTAACCGCTAGGCCATCTCTCCAGCCCCTCTTCTTTTTTAAACTATACATTTGTGTGTGTGTGTGTGTGTGAGAGAGAGAGAGAGAGAGAGAGAGAGAGAGAGAGTGAGTATGTGTGTGTGTGTGTGTGTGTGTGTGTGTGTGTGGTTTGCCCACATGCGCACCTGTGCTCACACAAGCACACATTTGCCACAGTGAGCTTGGAAGGCAAAGGACAACTCTTGGGGATCAGTTCTTTCCTGCCGCTTTAAGGGATCTGGAGAATCGAACTCAGGTCACTAGGCCTGTGCATAAGCACCTCTACCCACTGAACCATCTAGCCCACGCCTCGAAACTCCTCTTTTAAACTATTATATTGTTATATGTAGTTATATATAGTTATACATAGTGTATAAATATGTGCCAATGTTGGAGTCTTCTATCACCTCCACTCTTGTTCATTTTTGAATTTTTGTGTTTGTGTGTTTGTGTCCATGTACATGAGTGCACCTGTTGGGTGCATGGCCTATGCAGAAGGCAGAACGAGGATGTGATCTCAGAAACTGGCAGTTAGGGACGGGTTTTTTTTTTTTTTTTTTTACCATTTTTTTATGATGCTTTGTGCATAGGGCGGGTTCTTTTTTTTTTTTTTTTTTTTAAATCTTTTGAGGGGAAAGGTCTCCCTTTAGTCCCAGCTGGCCTGGAGCTCACTTTGTAGACCAGGTGGGCCTTGAACTCACAGAGATCCACCTGCCTCTGCCTCCCAAGTGCTAGGATTAAGGCTGGGAACCAGCTTCAGTCCTTTGCAAGAGCAGCCCTTCTACTTTATTTATTTATTTATTTATTTATTTATTTATAGACAGGATCTCTCACTGAACCTAGAACTCACTGTTTGTTTGTTTTGTTTTTTGGCTAGACTGCCTGGCCAGGAAGCCTTTGGAGTCTGACAGTCTCTCTCTGTCCCTGAATGCTGGGCTTGTGCTTGCAAGCACAGAGTGAGTACCTGGCTTTATTCTTTTTTTTTTAGGTTGGTTTATTGGGACTGGAGAGATGGCTCAACAACTGTCTATAACTCCTAATTCCAGGAAATCTGATGCCTTCTTCAAGCCTCCATGCATGGTGGTGTACTTACACACATGCACACAGAACACTCATACACATAAAATTAATTAATTAATTTAAAAATTAAAAACATTTATTTTCATTTTTATGTGTGTGTGTTGGAATTCAAGCCACCCTGCTTGAGCAGTGGCTCTCTTAATCATTGAACCATCTCCCCATCCCCTGCTTTTATTCTTAGAAGAATGAGTCCTTTTTATGAGGCACTCTCATGGAGAGTACCCAATACCAGAATTTCCAGGGAGAAAAGCATTTCTTAACGCAACTTCCCAACAGTGCAGCGTGGGGATGGGCCCTATGACTTCCCAACAGTGCAGCATGGGGACGGGCCCTATGACTTCCCAACAGTGCGGTGCGGCATGGGGACAGACCCTATGACTTCCCAACGGTGCAGCGTGGGGACGGGACCTATGAATTCTGACTCTGGGCACTTGCATACTTTTTATCTCCTGGAATCAGATCCTCAGTCAGCCAGTTTGAGCCCTGGAGATTCTGGTGAGGGAATGTGACCCAGCAGTTACAGACAAGTTCTACACAGAAGATGGACACACTTGGGATGAAATTCGTGATCCAATGCCAGGTTCTGTCATTGATGTTCAATGACAGAACTGTTCAACCCTGTGGGTATTCAACAAGGGAATGTAACTTGAACTAGTCACATCTCTCCAGAAGGTCCCTCTGTGCATTGGATTTATTTGATTTATTTATCATTCATTCATTCAGTGTGTGGTATATGTTCATGTGTGCACATGTGTGGAGGAATGCTTTTCCTGGAGTGTGCATGTGGAGGTCAGAGGTTGACACTGAGTGTCTTCCTCAATCATTTTCCACCTTATTTTTTGAAACAGGGTCGCTTGCTGACCCTGGACCATGTTGGATAGACTGGCTAACCAGTGAGCCTCTGGAATCCTCTTGTCCCTGCCTTCACCCCCCTTCTGTACTGAGGTTACAGGTGTCTAGTGCCACTCCCACTTTTATATGAATTCTAGGGATCCGAACTCAGGTCCTCCACACTGTACCTCAGGCCATGTATATGTAGTGTGCCATCTGTCTAGCCCTAAAGATCTGGCCCAACCTGGACTTGAACTCATGATCTAGCACTTCCTCCTGATACATACCACCACAATGGGCAGATTATATATATATATTTGTGTGTGTGTGTGTGTGTGTGTGTGTATGTATATACATATATATAGTGTTAAGGGAAAGAGAAAGAGACTTAACTTAGTACCTTGTGCATGCTACACAAGCATTTTACCACTGAATTATATTCTTAGCTCTCTACTCTTTTTTCACTTTTGAAACAGGGTCTCGTGTAGTTCAGGCTGGCCTCAAAGTTTCTATGTAGTTGAAGATGACCTTGAACTTCTGATCTTTCTGTCTCTATCTTCCAAATGCTGAGCTTACAGTTAGGTAACAACACATTGTGTTTTATCAGGTGCTGGGGATTGAACCCAGGGCTACATGCATACTAGATAAGCATGCTACTCACTGAGCCATGTCCCCAGCCCCCCAAGCAGTATTTTCTTTTTTTCTTTTTTATTTTTTTTTGGTCAAAGCAATATTTTCTTATGATAGCCTTGTAGTAAACTTAACTCAGCCCTCCTAGGATAACCTGATCAGGAGAGTTGCGGAAGTCTTCAGGAAAATCTGTGGCCTCCTTATTTGTTAATCAGAGTTCTAAATGCTCTACATGTTTACATGCCTTGGTTACTAGGAGCTCTGCACACACACATACACATACACATATATATATACATATATATACATACATATATATATGTATATATATGTATATATATACATACATATATACATACATATATATACATACATATATATACATATATATATGTATGTATATATATACATACATATATATATATATGAAGCAGCAATAACAGCAGAGCTGATGAGGAAAAATGAAGAAAAATGGCTGCAGAGATGCCTCAGTGGTTAAGAGTACTTGCTGTATGTTCATGAGGACCAAAGTTTAGATCCTAGCACCTACGCAGCAAGCTGAGTATCCTGTGCAACCCCAGCTCTGAAGTGGATGAAGAAGACAGGAGGATCACTGGGGCTTGCTGGTTTATAGCCTAGCTGAGAAAATGTGAGCCTCGGGTTCAGGGAGAGACTCTACTTCAAAAGAATAGGTGGGAGTGATAGAGTAGGGCACGGGCACCCTCTGTGCATGAACACCCACACCCACACATGCAACACATGCAATCTAGTCACATGCACACACACAAATATATATATATATATATATATCTTTTTTAAAAAAGAGAAAAATGAAGAAAACTCAAAAACAGTAGACACAGAAGGTGGTGACTGCTTTCTAGATGTTGATGTTGATGCTGTGCTTGCCATGACCACCACCTGGTCATCCTGGTGTGCTGATGATGTAACTGTTCTGTAGCACATGAATGATCGTACCAAGGAGTTAGACATCTTCTGTGAATGTGCTGACTGTGTTTAGATATTCCATGCTACTCTTGTTAGTGTAACTTAAAGTGTAAGTAGAAAAAAAATCTCTTACTATGTAAACTTTAGTTGTTTACTATTTATTTTTAATGTTTATTCATCCACTTATTCACGTTTTAATTTTATGTGTTATGTATTTTTTTTCCGGTCTTTTCGAGACAGGGTCTCCCTGTAGTCCCAGCTGTCCTGGAACTCACTCTGTAGACCAGGCTGGCCTTGAACTCACAAAGATCCACCTGCCTCTGCCTCCCAAGTGCTAGGATTAAAGGCCGTCACCACGCCCGGCTATGTGTTATGTATTTATGAGTGGAGGTGTGCATGCCCTTGAGAAGGCCAGAGAAGGACCTTTTCTCTTTTCTTTCTTTCTTTCTTTCTTTCTTTCTTTCTTTCTTTCTTTCTTTCTTTCTTTCTTTNCAAAGAGATGCCTCAGTGGTACAGAGTACTTGCCTGGTACTGTTCATGACGTGACAAGGTTTAATCCTAGCACCTAACGCGCAACGCGTGAGTATCCGTGGCAACCCCAGCTCTGAAGGGAGTGAAGAAGAAAGGAGATCACTGGGGCTTGCTGGTTTATAGCCTAGCTGAGATAATGTGAGGCCTCGGGTTCAGGGAGAGACTCTCTCAAAGAATAGGTGAAGATGATAGACAGTGAGGGACACGGTCACCATCGGCACCTGACGCCCACACCCACACATGCATAAAAATGCAATAGACAATCACAACAAAAAAAACAGAAAATTATAGTATATATATATATAAAAAAAATCTTTTTTAAAAAAGAGAAAAATGAAGAAAACACAAAAACAGATATGACAGAAGGTGGTGACTACTTTCTAGATGATTGATGTTGATGGCTGTGCTTGCATGACCCACCACCTGTGTCATCCTGGGTGGTGCTGTAGATGTAACTGTTCTGTAGCACATGAATGATCGTACCAAGGAGTTAGACATCTTCTGTGAATGTGCTGACTGTGTTTAGATATTCCATGCTACTCTTGTTAGTGTACTTAAAGTGTAGAGTATGACAAAAATCCTCTTACTATGTAAACTTTAGTTGTTGTATATTTATTTTTAAGTGTTTAAATTATCCTATCTTTTTCACGATTTTAAAAATTTAATTGTTATGTATTTTTTTTCCGGTCTTTTCGAGACGGGGTCTCCCTGTAGTCCCAGCTGTCCCCTTGAAACCTCACTCTATGACAGGCTGGGCCTTGACCACAAAGATCACCTGCCCTCTGCCTCCCAAGTGCTGAGGATTAAAGCCACCACTGACGCCCGGCTATGTGTTATGTATTTATGAGTGGAGGTGTGCATCCTGAGAAGGCCAGAGAAGGAACCTGATTTTTCTTTTCTTTCTTTCTTTTCTTTCTTTTCTTCTCTTCTCTTTTCTTTTCTTTTCTTTCTTTCTTTCTTTTTTTTTTTTTTTTTTTTTTTTGCCTTTTTGAGACCAGGGTCTCCTGCCCCAGCTGGCCTGTAACTCACTCTGTAGACCAGGCTGCCCTGAGTGCTAGGATTAAAGGCATGTGCCACCACACGCGGCTTAAAGACTGTTCCTCTCTGCCCTGTGGGTGCTGGGAATTGAACCTGGGTCCTCTGCAAGAACAGTCAGCGCTCTTAACTGCTGAGCCATCTCTTCATCCCCTAGTTACTTTTCTATTGCTGTCATAAACACCATGACCAAAGGTAACTTAAGGAAGAGGTTATTTTGGCTTACAGGTCCAGATATCTAGATGTGCATAATGGTGGGGAAGGCATGGCAGCAGGAGCAGGAAGCTGAGAGGTCACATCTCAGCAGCACACAGGAAACAGAGCAGCAGGAACTGGGGCAAGGCTATAAAACCCAAAGCTCTGCCCTCAGTGACCTACTGTACTCAGGCAAATGATCTCCATAAACCTCTCCAAAACGCACACACTGGGGACAAGTGTTTAAGTACACAGGCCTATGGCGGACATGTCACATTCAAACCAACATGGACATCAGATTCCTCTTCTATTACTCTCCGCTTTATTATTTTGAGATAGGATCTCTTACTAAGATTGAAGCTGGGTTGGGAGTAATCCTCCTGTCTCTGCTCCACCCACCCCCAGTGCTGTGATTATAGGTGTATGCAGGCATGCCTGGCTTTCTACATGACTGCTGGGGATCTGAAATAAGGTCTTCATGTCTGTACAGCATGTACTCTTCCACCCTGAGTTATTGTCGCCCTCTGGCTGTTCTACATGACTGTGGGGATCTGAAATAGAGTCCTCATGTCTGTACAGCATGTACTCTTACACCACTGAGTTATTCCCGCTGCTTTCTACATGACTGCTGGGGGTCTGAAATGAGGTCCTCATGTCTGTACAGCATGTACTCTTACCCACTGAGTTATTCCCCTGGCTTTCTACATGACTGCTGGGGGATCTGAAATGAGGTCCTCATGTCTGTACAGCATGTACTCTTACCCACTGAGTTATTCCCCTAGTATTCTACACGACTGCTGGGGGATCTGAAATGAGGTCCTCATGTGTGTACAGCATGTACTCTTACCCACTGAGTTATTCCCCTAGTATTCTACATGACTGCTGGGGGTCTGAAATGAGGTCCTCATGTCTGTACAGCATGTACTCTTACCCACTGAGTTATTCCCCTGGCTTTCTACATGACTGCTGGGGGGTCTGAAATGAGGTCCTCATGTCTGTACAGCATGTACTCTTACCCACTGAGTTATTCCCCTAGTATTCTACACGACTGCTGGGGGGTCTGTAATGAGGTCCTCATGTCTGTACAGCATGTACTCTTACCCACTGAGTTATTCCCCTAGTATTCTACATGACTGCTGGGGGTCTGAAATGAGGTCCTCATGTCTGTACGGCATGTACTCTTACCCACTGAGTTATTCCCCTAGCATTCTCTGAAACTTTTCACTTGGAAAAACAATTCAACTTGGTTTATGGACAATATTTTTCTGTAAGCACTGTGAAAATTCCCCACAGACAAGAAGATTTTGTCCTCATTAGATGTTGGCCTCAGCTAGCTATCTAGAACTGTTATATTAAATGGCTGCCAGAATTTTGTATTCTGTTACTTATTCTAGAAAATATTCTCTACCAGTGTTATCAAAAACCACTTTGTACCTCATGCAGGTGTTTTGTTGCAACATCAATTAAGAGTTTTCTTCCAGCTGGGCGTGGTGGCACATGCCTTTAATCCTAGCACTTGGGAGGCAGAGGCAGGCAGATCTTTGTGAGTTCAAGGCCAGCCTGGTCTGCAAAGCAAGTCCCAGGACACCTGGGGCTACAGGGAAACCCTGTCTTGAAAAGATCAAAAAACCCCACAATTATTTGTGGAAGAAAACTCATTTTATGTATTAAAATTCAAAACTTTTAAATATATTTTACGTGTTTGAATATTTTGCCTACATGTAAGTACACCTATGTAGTGCCTATGAAAGCCAGCAGAGGGCATCGGATCCCCTGGAACTAGAGTTACAGATGGTTTTGGCCTCCAGATGGGTGCTGGGAGCCAAGCAGCTGGTGCTCTTAAGTGCTGAGCTATCTCCCCAACCTTTCTGTGTATTTAAATTTTAATAATTGTTCCTGCATTTATAGTCCTTTAATTGGCTTTTCTTCTCTCATCACAATGTCTTCCTGTCAAACCTCCCTGTTAAAGCAACACACTGATACACTTTGGACTGTCTGCTAATCCTATGCCCCAAATGGAAAGTGGAGGGCTTGATTTTAAGAGTATGGTGACGTGACCTCCTTTTGGGGGTGGGGGGTGGGCTCTTTTGGAAGACGAATGATTGTATTATTATTTTTTTTTAATTACTATTTTTATTGGTCTTTTTGAGACAGGGTCTACCTGTAGACCCGGCCATGCCGGAACTCACTATGTAGACCAGGCTGGCCTTAGAGTCACAGAGATCTGCCTGCCTCTGCCTCCTCAGTTCTGGGATTGAAGTGTGTGCCACCACTCTCAGCTCATTGTATTAATAGTCGCTTGTTTTGTTGCTAAGATAAAGTACCTGACAAAAGCAAAATATGGAAGAAAGGGTTTTGTTTTGGCTCCCAGTTCAAGGGTACAGCCCATCGTGGAGGCAAAGGCATAGTGGCAGGAGCTTGAGGCAGCTGTCCACGGTTCATGTGTAGTCAGGAAGAAGAGACAGATAATGCTGGTGCTCGGCTTGCTTTAACTTTTATTTAGTGTAGCTAAAATTCCTTCTAGGAGGTGTGAATAACATCCAGCCTTGGTCCTTCCAACAAATGAAGGTCTGATTTCACTGAGAAAGCAGTGATTTTATTGGGCTTACAGAGCAATGGGTGAGGGTTTACTTATAGGAGTGTGGGTGCTCCCCTCCTAAGGGCACACTGGAAAGTGTCTATCCAGATGTGGACTTCCCTATAGCCACACACAAAAAAGGCGAGAGACCCTCTCCATGGATCCCTTGGTTTATATACCCTGAGCCTTTCCCCCTCATGCAACTAGGGCCAAATGGTTGGAAAGCGTGGCTTACTTTTCCTGCCCCTTTCTTGTGGAGCCTAACACTCAACTAGCTTAGCTATGGTGATCCTGGGTGAGCTTGTGCAATCAAGTTTGTGAAGAAGACATCTGTCCATGGTCCATATGTTGGAGGACAGTCCTGTGCAACATTTGGTCTGGGACCATAGCCCATGGGGTGATGCCACCACAGTTACGGTGAGTCTTTCCACCTCAACTAACCAACCCAGATTATCCTTCATAGGCATCTAAGTAGGCATCCTGTCAGGTAGACTATCAATATTAACCACCACAATGGCAAAGGTGAATATCTCAAAAAGACAAAAAGAATATGACATCTTTAGCAATTATGAGCAGGGGGAACCCACAGAGAAAATTATAGATCACGTGTGTGTGTGTGTGTGTGTGTGTGTGTGTGCACGTTGTGCATTCGTATGAGGGCCAGAGGTCAACCTCAGCTGTCACTCCTCAGAACACTGTCCACCTTGTTTTTTGAGACAGTCTCCCTATAACCCTAGCTGGCCTGGAACTCACTATGTAGACCAGGCTGGCCTTGATCTCCTGAGTGATGCATGCCTCTGCCTCCCGACTGCTGTCAGTAAAGACATATCACACCATTGTGTCCAGCATCTTTTTGTAATATAATATTTTTATTAATTCGTTGACAATTTTATACATGCATACAATGTATTTTTATTCACCCCCAGTCTTCCCAGATCCATCCCCTCCCAAGTTTATGTCCTCTTTTTTGTTTGTTTGTTGTTTGTTTTTATAACCCGCCAAGTCTAATTTGTGCTGCCTAACCACACTCATGGAGCAGGGCTCACACCCATAAAGAAAACTGACTCTCCCTCCCCAGACACACCCTCCTCTGGGGGTGTGGCCCGGGAGCCCGTGCTGGCACGTTGACTGGCTTGGTCTTGTGTAGGCCTTGTGCGGCCACCACAGCTGCTGTGAGTGCATGAGTGCAGCAGTCCTGTCATGAGCAGAGGCGCTCTTGCTCTCTGGTCCTCCCTCAACCTTTCACTGTTACAAACTTTCTGCACCCTCTTCCACAAGGGTCCCTGAGCCTTACAGGGAGGGAGTATGATATAGATGTCCCTATTTGTGACTGAGTACTTCCCAGATATTTACTGCACTTTGCCAGTTATGAGCTTCTGTGCTTTACCATAATCTGAGCTTTTCTTGTGAGTACTGAGAGCTACACTGATCTAAGGGGATAGAGATGAATTGAGAGGGCAGCTTAATACTATGTCCATATAGCAGAATAACAGTAGTAGGTTCACCCCTAGGCCTATGAGCTCCCCAACCCTGGTTCTTGGTCAGATTTACAGTACTCGGCATGTTTCCTCTTGTGGTTTGGGTTCCATTCATCTTTTACTTTTAGCAGCCATTGATGCTAATTTCCATGAAGAGTGCAGTGTAAATTTTGGTTCAGAGACGAACTAATGCTTACATCTTGGGACTTAAAGTTATGAGATTTTTGTAATGCATGTGAGTTGTTCAGACTTTACCTGTTCCTTTGTGGTCTTCCTTTCATCATAATGGTCACATTTTCAAATGATTGACTGCCCAGAATCAGGACTGTCCAAGTTACTCAGATAGCCACTTAGCAGAATGCATGAATACAGTATTCTAAATGCAGAATACAATATTCTAAAAGCCTTCCTTGGGAAGATACTAGAAAGAAAGTGTTTTGAGAGCTGGCATCACTTAGCTATATTAGTAAACTCTGTGGGATTGAAGCAATTAGAAAAGAGCAAGTCTGGCTAAAATTTGTATTTATTGTCCTCATAATATCTCCTTAATAGTTTCTGGGTTGATGCTCTGATGCTTTTGTTCCATTTGTATATATCAAAACTTTTAATGTGATTCTAAACAGAATCTGTTTTATTCAACATCAAATGTTCGGAACACTGTTTTGACTTTTATTATAATCATATTTTGTGTGCAATGTGTGCACCTGCATCCACATCTGTGTGCAAGTGTTTGTGCCCATGTGTGCACCTGCATCCACATCTGTGTGCGGGCGTGTGCGCACCTGCATCCACATCTGCGTGCAGGCATGTGCGCCCATGTGCGCACCTGCATCCACATCTGCGTGCAGGCGTGTGCACCCATGTGTGCACCTGCATCCACATCTGCGTGCAGGCGTGTGCGCCCATGTGCGCACCTGCATCCACATCTGCGTGCAGGCGTGTGCGCCCATGTGTGCACCTGCATCCACATCTGCGTGCAGGCGTGTGCGCCCATGTGCGCACCTGCATCCACATCTGCGTGCAGGCGTGTGTGCAATGTGTGCACCTGCGTCCATCTCTGTGTGCATGTGTGTGCAATGTGTGCACCTGCATCCACATCTGTGTGCAAGTGTTTGTGCCCATGTGTGCATATGCATCCACATGTGTGTGCAGGTGTGTATGCCCATGTGTGCACCTGAATCCACATCTGTGTGCAGGCGTGTGTGCCCATGTATGCACCTGCATCCACATCTGTGTGCAGGTGTGTGTGCCCATGTGTGCACATGCATCCACATCTGTGCAGGTGTGTGTGCAATGTGTGCACATGCAGAGGCCAGAGGTCAACATTGGATGTCTCCCTTTATACTCTCCACCCTTTAAAATATTTTATTTTTATTTTATTTTATGTGTATGAGTGTACTGTCTACATGTATGTAAGTGCACCCATGTCACACAGTGCCCACAGGGCATCAGATTCCCTAGAACTGGAGTTGTCTGCCATGTGGGTGCCAGGAATTGAACCCAGGTCCTCTGTAAGAGCAGCCAGTTTTCTTAACCACTTAGCCAGCTCTCCAGCCCCTCTCCACCTTACTTTTATGAGGCAGCATCTTTTGCTGAACCTAGAGCTCAGCAATTGGCTAGAGTGGCCGGCCAATGAGCCCCCAGCTTCTACCTGCCTCCCCAGTACTGGGAATACAGATGTGTGTCTCCATACCCAGCTTTTCATATAGGCGTTAGGGGTCTGCACTCAAGTATGTGGAGGTCAGAGGGTGACTTGCAGGATTCAGTTCTTTTCTTCTACCGTATGGGTTCCAGGAATTGAACTTGGACCATCAGGCTTGCATAGCAAGTACTTTACCTTCTGAGCCATCTCACTAGCACAACTTGCCCTTCAACAGTATTCCAGTAGATTAAAAATGCTAAGCTTGGCATGATGGGACACACTTGTGATTCCTGTACTTTGAGGTAGAGGCAAATAGGTGAGAAACAGTGAGTTCTAGGTCAGCCTAGGAGAGCTAGAGACACAGCCTACAAGAGACACTGTCTCAAAAAAACAAAACAAAACAAAAACCTAACAATGCTAATGTTGAAAGCTTGCCCCAAAGCCCCTACAAAAATGAAATGTGGGATGATTCACTCAGGAAAGCTGAAAACTTGCTTCACAAGCACAAGGACATGAGTTCAATTCCAGAACCCAAGAAGAATGCCAGGAATGGGGGTGCACACTTGTAACCCCACTGCTTGGGACACAGAAACAGGAGGATCCCTGGAGCTCATTAGAATGATCTCCAAAATTTTCTTCTGGTCTCTGCATACACATGCATGCATATCAGCACACACAGATATGTGTAAACATGTACATACACATGCATCAAAAAGGAAAGCTGTCCTAGTGTGATAGAGGGAACATTTTTAGTGCTATAATACTTTTCTTCATTGGAGTTGGACTTTAATCAGTTGAACTGTATTTCTGTACCAAATATAAGCCTCATAAGGAATACCACACCACACACACACACACACACACACGTATATTTCTGCCACACACACACACACACACATGCAAAAATAACCACTTTATCATCGTGTTATTTTAAATATTCAAACTGGAAATATGACCCAGCTGTTGGTGCTCATTCAAGGTTCTGTAAGGAAGATTTGGCTCTCAGAAATGCTGCCTTGTGCTGAGTTCTGTTGCTTCTTGTGATATTTACTTGTTGCTAAGAGGAAAAACTGTGATTTTATATAGTTCTCTCTTTGTCATGCGCCTGAAACATCTTATTCCCAATTCTATGATTCATATTATATAACGATCCAAAAATAAACTCTTTTATATTCTGCAAAAGAGCCTGTTAGTAAAATGAAAATGATAACCATTTCTTGCCATTTTTATTAATGTATGCAATAATGTTGCAATCTCTGTGGTGACAGAATAACTGGAGTATGAATGCTGGAAAATTCATACACTTAAATATGTAATACAGCTCTGTCTTATTAATCAGCCATGTTTCAGATTACTGGCAGGTAACAGCATATGTTATGATTATGGACTAGATGAAGTAATTTTCACTTTGAGACTGAAACTAAATAATATAAGAACTACTGAACACAGTGACGAACCTCTTGTCTCTTGACACAGCATGACTGTTATTTCCTCCACTATAAAACCATCTTGAAGGGATCTCCTTAAGACATCAGCTATTCTAAAGGGAGTTAAAGCACAGAATGTTCTAAAGGGAGTCGAAACATTCCATCTTGCAGGAATCTCCTTAAAACTTGGGAAGCGGAGCTGGAGAGATGGCCTAGTGGTTAAGAGTGCCGACTGCTCTTGCAGAGGACCCAGGTTCGATCCCCAGCACCCACATGGTGGCTGAGAACCATCTTTAACTACAGTTCCAGGGGAATCCGACACCCTCTTCTGACCTCCGCGGTGTTGCATGACACGGGTGCACAGACCTACATGCAGACTGTACATTCATACACATAAAAAATAAAAATAAATAAATAAATAAACTTGGGAAGCAAATGACTATAACTTCAGAAAGTCCCTAAAACTGACTAGATTAATTCGGCCCCTCCCTATCCAAGAACATACAAGCTCTAAGGGCTCCAGACCACGTCTCAGACAAGCCTGCTGGGAGGAGATGCAGCCTGGAAAGGACACTCTGGACTGCTTAGCTGCCTGTGGGTTGTGCAGTGCCCTCCTGGCTCCCTGCTTTTGTGAGCTGTTGTCCTAGTTTGTCTTCCATTGCTGTGACAAAATACTCTGACCGACACCAACTTGGGGAGGAAAGGGTTTATTCAGCTCACATGTCCTGAGTCACAGTTCATCACTCAGGGAGCCCAAGGCAGAAACTCAGGGCAAGAACCTGGAGGCAGGAGCTGAAGCACAGGCCATGGAGGAATGCTGTTCACTGGCTTGCTCCCCTGGCTCATGCCCAACCTGCCTTCTTATACGGTACACAACAACCTGCCCAGGGTGGCACTACTCATTGTGGGCTGGGCCCTCCCACATTGCCTGACAATCAAAACAATACTCCACAGATGTGGCCACAGGTCAATCCAATGGAGCCAATTCCCCAACTGAGGCTCCCTCAACCCAGGTGTGTCAAGTTGACACTAAAGCTATCCAGCACATCTGTCCCCCATGCTGGGGTGGGATTTTTGTAGAGAAATTGTTTTTGAATCATTGCAGCTCCTGTAAGTAAATCCCCCAAAACTCACTGGTTCACTAATGTGGACTTTAGTGGTGTCCTTAGGCTTGTGTGTGTTGGTTCCCATCTGAGATGAGTAGATGTTTGTCCATGTTTCCCCAGGAATATGCCACATGACAATGAGCTGGCCTCAGCTACAGGGCTTTTGGTCACTAGCTCCAAGTTCACATTTCCATGAGTGCTCCCTCTACTGGATCATCATGGCATGGCCAATTGCTGGGCAGAGGGTTCATGGAGCAGACTGGAGACAGGGAAACATTTTTTAAAAGGTTCTTTCTAGTCTATACAGCACCTCCTTTTCCTCTAGGGATAAAACCTTGGACAGTTTCCAATCCTTTGTTTAAAAAAATTTTTAATTAGGGGGCTGGAGAGATGGCCTAGTGGTTAAGAGTGCTGACTGCTCTTGCAGAGGACCCGGGGTTGATTCCCAGAACCCACATGGCGGCTGAGAATTGTCTTTGACTCCAGTTCCAGGGGAATCTGACGCCCTCTTCTGACCTCTGCGGCATTACATGACATGGGTGCACAAACCTACATGCAGACAGTACATTCATACAAAAATAAATAAATAAATAAATAAATAAATAGATAAATTTAAAATAAAAAAGAAAGTCTTTAAAATTTTTTTTAATTAAAAATATTTTATTATCATTTTTATTTTATTTGTACAAGTGTATTGCCTGCAGGTATTTAAGTGCACACCCATGTTTTACAGTGCCTGCACAGGTCAGAAGACAGTGTCAGATCCCTGGAACTGGAGTTATAGATGGATTTTAGCCACCATGTGGGTGCTAGGAATCCAGCCTGAGTCCTCTGCAAGAGCAGCCAGTGCTCTTAACCTCTGAGCTGTTTCTCCACCCTCACCCCTAGTACTTCTTAACCTCTGAGTGTTAGGGTTCGAGAATCCACACCAGACACACCAAAGGATGGAAAACCAAGACTTTATTTCGGGAAAAAGTAAACCAGCATGCTGGGGTGGGAGAGAAAAGGCTCCAACCCCAATAACTTGGCTTGCAGGCTTTTTATACAGGGTCTAGGGGAATTTTAGCGGGGTTTGGGTAACTTCTAGCCTTATTGGATAATAACAGGCTTACGCTCATGGTTAGGTCAGTCCAACAGCACCCCACATACCAATAGTTATCTTTAGACACAATCCTGCAACTGGAATGAGGAAATGTTAGATCAGTCCATCTGCCCTCACATACCAACAGTTATCTTTAAGTTACCTGCTCTTGAGGCCTTGAGCAACTGTCTTTGAGCAATCAACCTTTTTCCTGGATTGGGCAGGTTTCAGTAATTGCTTAAAATGGTGGCTATACTAAAAATGGAGTCAGTGTGGGCCTCTCTTACATGAGCTATCTCTCCATCCCCACCCCCAGTACTTCTTAACCTCTGAGCTATCTCTCCACCTCTACCCCCAGTACTTCTTAACCTCTGAACTATCTCTCCGCCCCCACCCCCAGTACTTCTTAACCTCTGAGCTATCTCTCTACCCCCACCTCTAGTACTTCTTAACCTCTGAGCTATCTCTCCACCCCCACCCCTAGTACTTCTTAACCTCTGAGCTATCTCTCCACTCCCACCCCCAGTACTTCTTAGGTCACCTCTGCAAAAGAAAAGGTTCCCCAGTGACTTCCAACCACCCCAGTAGTGAAAACACACTGTCCAGAGCAAGTACAATGTTTCAGGACTTCACAGAAAACCAAGCATCTTCCTTTGCTCAGCTCGGTAACTTGGGGCTAGCAGCTAGCAGGTGAAGTGCGGGCATTGGTGTCTCCTTCATTCGCTGACTTTCCCCGCTCACACTGCTCACTACTGGTTCCCTGATTCCTGTGCTTGAGCCAGAGGGGAGGAAGGACAGGCAGATGGGAAGGGGTCTCTAGAGGTTGGCCTGATCCTCTTCTTTTGGGGGGGATGTTTTTGAGACAGGGTCTCCCTATAGCCCCAGCTGGCCTAGAACTCTGTATGTAGACCAGGCTGGCCTTAAACTCACAGAGATCCACTTGCCTCTGCCTCCTGAGTGCTGGGCTTAAAGGCGTGCACCACCATACCTGGCTTAAAGACAGTTCTTAGCTGCCATATGGGTGCTGGGAATCGAACCCTGGTCCTCCGCAAGAGCAGTCGGTTCTCTTAACTGCTGAGCCATCTCTCCAGCCTCAGCCTGATCCTCTTTAATTGCACAGGCAAGACACAGAGATGACTTTCCCTCCTTGGGGATCTTTTGTGATTAATTCCTAAACAACTGTCCCTAACCTTATTTCCAAGAAAAGGTAACAGGTGCTACATCTCCTCCAGGTGTCTTTGTGTGTCCACATGTGTTTATGTGTATAGGTACAAGTGTGTGTGTGTGTGTGTGTGTGTGTGTGTGTGTGTGTGTGTGCTGGAGGTCAGGGTCTTTAGGTTTCTTTCACCTTTTGCTTGAGACAAGGTCTCTCATTGGCCATGTAGGCCAGGCCAGCTGGGCAGTGAGCCTCCCATCTGACAGTGCTAGGATCTATAGGATCTGTAGGATCTATAGGATCTATAGGATCTATAGGCATGTGCTGCCCCATCCAGCTGTTCACATGAGTCCTGGAAACTCTAACTCAGGTCTTCAGCCTTTCACAGTGAATGCTTTACCAACTAAACTGGCTCCTCCAGCCTTCAGGTGGCCTTTTATGACAATACCATTGGGAGTGTGTCCTCTTGCCTCAGAGTGTTCCTCGGGAGATACACAGTCACAGTTTGTTCTCATGCATCCCCCAGAAATTCCACTGTAAGGATTTCAAGCTTCTAGCACTGGGGAGATGCCTGTCAAAACAACAGTTCCTTTGGAGAACACACTCCGAATTTGAGCTCTCCATGTTCTGTAGCTGAATCCCATCAACAGGGCCATACAACCCAACCACAGAACAATATAATACAAATAAATCACCAGCTCCCCTTCTCGGGATGAACCTATTGCCCAATTCTCCCCTTTATGGCTTACTACCCTGCCCTAACCATTTTCTGTGTGGGCTTCTTGGGTATAAGTTGGGCAGTAGCCTGTACCCCCATGGAGCTAGGGGATGAAGGCCAGCCTTTCTTTCTGAGGGGGTCTCTAAAGGCCCCTCACTCCAACTTTGTCATATGTCAGTGGATATTTAGGTTGGTAACCTTCTGCCTTAATTTCCTGCTATTGCAAAAGAAACGAGGAAACAGGGCAGAGATAGCTCAGTCAATAATGTGCTCGTTGTGCAAGCACGAGGACCTAAGTTCAGATCCCTAGCACCCATGCAAAAGCTGGGTATGGTGTCAGATCCCTATAGCCAAGTGCTGGAGAGACAGATGGGGGTCCTGGGGGCATGCTGGCCAGCTGGGCCAATTAGTGAGAAACCATGTTTCAAAACAGCAAAATGGACTGCTCTCCACCTGAAAGCACAAAGATGTGCATACATGCATGGACACTCACATGAACACATATCTGTACACACACACACACACACACATACACACACACACACACACATACACATATACAAAGAGAATAGGAAACAAAAATTGGAGAAATAAAATGGATTTATTTATTTTGGCCAAACTGGAAAAAGAAGCATTTTCTTTCTACCATAAGAAATTGTACATGGGCTGGAGAGATGGCCTAGCGGTTAAGAGTGCCAACTGCTCTTGCAGAGGACAGGGGTTCTATCTCTAGCACCCACATGGTGGCTGAGAACCATCTTTAACTCCAGTTCCAGGGGAATCCGACACCTTCTTCTGACCTCCACGGCATTGCATGACACGGGTACACAAACTTACATGCAGACAGTACATTCATACACATAAAAAATAAATAAAATTCACCAGGCGTGGTGGCGCACGCCTTTAATCCCAGCACTCAGTAGGCACAGGCAGGCAGATCTCTGTGAGTTCAAGGCCAGCCTGATCTACAGAGTGAGCTCCAGGCCAGCTGGGAATAAAGGGAGACCCAGTCTCAAAATGACCAAATAAATAAATATAAAAATTAAAAAAGTTAAAAAAAGAAACTGTATATGCCAGGCATGGTGGCCCACACCTGTAATCCCAGCACTCAGGAGGCAGAGGCAGGCGGATGTCTGTGAGTTCAACGCCAGCCTGGTCTATAGAGAGAGATCCAGGCCAGCTGGGACTAAAGAGAGACCCTGCTCAAAAAGACGAAAGAAAGAAAGAAAGAAAGAAAGAAAGAAAGAAAGAAAGAAAGAAAGAAAGAAAGAAAGAAAGAAAGAAAGAAAGAAAGAAAGAAAGAAAGAAAGAAAGAAAAGAGAGAGAGAGAGAGAGAGGGAGGGAGAGAGGGAGGGAGGGAGGGAGAGAGGGAGGGAGGGAGGGAGGAAGGAAAGAAAAGAAACTGTATATAAGAAACTGTGAAGAAAAGCCCAGAAGATGTTCAGAGTTAGCTGTCAGACAACTCGCTATCTTTCCTTAGCCCCAGCCTGCCTTCATTGACTGAGACCTCGGCTTGGAAGATATGCTATATTTTTCTAAGTTAGCAAGTTCCAATGTCCCTCAGCCAGTCTTCTCTAATATAAATGCTAATTAATCACTCAGGTCAGTCTGAAGTTTATTCTTTAAAAATTGTTCCTCACACTGTGTTAAGTTTGAAAGATGTTTTGGGTATGCCTGAGAATATTGACCCTCTAACTTTTGGGTCAGGTTCAATTGTGCCTTACACCTATCAGTTAGAAAATTTTGTGTTTTGTGTTAAAAGCTTCCATTTAATTGCTGGGAGATGTATCTCAGTAGTAGAGCACTTGATTAACATGTATGAAATCCTAGGTTCAATCCCCATAGCAGCAAACAAACAAGTCCTGCAACCATCAAATTGAGGGCACATTGGCAATTCTTTAAAAAAAAAAAGTTACCACTTGTAGGGGCCAGTGACTCAGCGGGTAAAGCATTGTTGCACTATCATTAAGACCCAAGTTTGAATCCCCAGAACCCAGGTGAATCTGAACGCAGTCGCATGTGTCTGTAATCCCAGTGCTCCTGTGGGAAGATGGGTGGTGGAGACAGAAGAATCCCTGGAAGCTTGTGGGATAGCCTCGGGTATGCTGCAGCAGTGAACAAGAACTTGCCTCAAACAAGGTGAAATGTACTGCTCTTTGAGAGGACAGGAGTTTGGTTTCCAGCACCCACATCAGGTGACTCACAATCACCTTAACTCTAGCTCCAGGGGAGTCTGATGCTTCCATCCTCCATGGGCACCTGCACTCACACACATACAGGAATCTATGTACGCATAATTGAAAATAACAAATAAATCTATAAAACAAGATGGTAAGAATTGACACCTGATGTCCTCTGACCTCCACATATGTGCTCTGTGGCATGTACACCTTGCATTCACACACATGAACATGCACTTACATATATCACACACATGGAGTTTTTAAAAAGTACCTACTATATTTGTGGACTTACCACTTCTCACTTAATATATTTTGAGGCCATGATATTGGTACAACTGAATGAAGTGTGATCTTCTCTCCCTGATGAACTGTGTCTGGTGTCATTATAGAACAACTCTCCTCACCTCCCCACAGCTCTTTGCTTTAAAATCTATTTTTATCTGATATTAATTTTGTGGTTTCAGTTTGTTTTATTTTCCTGGTATTCCTTCCTTTTTTCCCTTCATGGCCTAATTTGCTGAAATGTCCCTCAGGGATTCTCTCCCCCTTCTCTTTCTTTCTCTCTTTCTCCTTCTGTCTCTCTCTTGTAATTTATTTATTCCAAAACCCATTTGCTCTATGGAACTATGTTTCTGATCTCAACCCTACATGTTAGGGTTCTGTGGAACAGAGCAATAGAGCGAGCATATAGTGAAAGGGATTTATTAGACTGACTTCCACAATAATCCAGCAATGGCTGTCCCTGTGCTGGAGAGGCTGAGAATCCAGTAGCCACTCAATCCATGAAGCTGGAGGCCTCCTCAGTCCCAGCCTAGTGCTGAAGGGCTCCTGGAGAGCTGCTAGTTTTTGGTCTATGTAGGAAGCCTGGAGAAACTAGTTCTGATGTCAGCAAAGGACCCAGTAGCAGCAACAGAGGTGACCTTGCCAGTGGAGCAGGTGCAGCGCAGGCAAAGATCCTTTCCTTCATCTCCGTTTTTATCTGGGCTGTCACCGGAAGGTGCCGACCATATTTAAGATGGGTTTTCATGCTTCAAATAAGCTAATCGAGGAAATCTCACAGCTTCCCTTTTAGTTGATCCTAGATCATGTCTTGTGTGTTGTCAGTGACACAGCAAGGCAGGCACCTTCAGGGTCGCTTTCCTGTGCTAATGCATCTTCAAAATAGCCTTTCCTTTATTTTCAACTAAAGACTGGCACAGTGTAAACTGAGCATCTCAAGAAGGTACTCCTAACCTGAGCATGCTCAGGAATTGGCCTGCTCCTATATGCATATGTATAGCTTCTTCTGTTCCTGGACTGGAGGCTTTGGAACCGGTTCTCCTGCTGTCCCGCGCTCTCCCTGCCTGCTGTGGGTTTTACATCTTCCTCCAGTCTTTCATGTCTTGGCTGTGTTTATTCAGCTTTATATTTACCAAGATTCCAAACCATTGCCTTCCATTTCTTGTGACCTAACATCCTTATAACTATTAGGCAAGTCCTTTTGAAATGTACAGATTCCTTTCCACTGACCCAAAAGCTTAGAATATTCTCAGACAGCCTTTGACACCCGAGGCAGAGACTTCCTCTGCTTGAAGACCTATAACAGAGACACCCCCACTTTGCTATAACTCCTCTACCTGATGATGCCACCAACACATTTTACACAAATACCTTGATTCATTACTTTGTTCTGCTACTGTAAAAACTTCATGAAACTGTTACCATGTTGGAAGATGGATTTGGGTTAATCTGAATCAGTGTTCCCAGGCTGTGATCGTTCATATTTGGCTCTGGAATTAACTACCTGTACCCCTTTGAGGTGTGAGCTGTTTTTGCATTGATAACACATTGCTTTGCAATCTCTTTTTGCCATGGACAGACTTCCATGTAGTCCCTTCTTTGTTGGTCCTGGCTTTGCTGGGGGTTATGGGAGGTCACTGCTAACTCCCTTCCTCTGAGCCTAGGGGATGTCTCTTACCTTCAAAGTCACTGAAACAAACCCTTCAAAAACAGCTGACAACCCTGCCCCATCAAGCCAACCTATGCAGTGGCCCCACTTCTATTGTAATTTTTAGTTTCCTCCCTGGCTGGTAGAGTCATGCCCCTCATCCCTTAGGATGTTCACACCCTACTTTGTAGGAAATGCACTAGAGCCCATGACAGAGAATTAAGATTACAAATGAAATCATGATTGCTGATCAGTTATCTGAGTTAGACCCCTGCTGTTTTAAAGGTCCATGCAACTGGGAGAGGTCTCAAGGATCCGTGCATCTAGGAGAGGTCTCAAAGATCTATGCATTTAGGAGAAGACTTAAAGATCCATGCATCGGGGCTGGAGAGATGGCCTAGCAGTTGAGAGCGCCAACTGCTCTTGCAGAGGACCCAGGTTCAATCCCCAGCACCCACATGGTGGCTGAGAACTGTCTGTAACTCCAATTCCAGGAGATCTGCAGGTCTAGAGGAATCTGACGCCCTCTTCTGACCTCTGCGGCATTGCATGACATGGGTACACAAACCTATGTGCAGATAGTACATTCATACACATAAAAAAAAAATCCATGCATCTAGGAGAGGCCTCAAAGATCCGTGCATCTAGGAGAGGTCTCGAAGATCTGGAAATGCCCCAGCAATGCAATGTATGTGTCCTGTAAGATGAAGGAAGGGTGGTGTGAGAAGGAGTCTGAGGGGCTTCTAGGAGCAGAAAAGCATTGTAAACCAATTCTTCCTCAGAGAAGAGAACCCAGTGATAGTACACTGCATGTTTTTCAGAACTGATAGGAAATTAATTTGTGTTATCTTAAGCTGCTGAGTTTGAGACCATTTCTTATGCTGGTAACAGAAAACAGACAGGGCTGGCAGATAGGAGGAGAGCTAAGTCAGTAAAGTTGAAGCCAGTCCCCAGAATCCATGTAAAAACATCAGGTCTGGTGGTGTGTGCATGCAATCCCAGGACTTGGGGGGGGGGGCATCGATCAGAGTCAGCTGAATCCCTGGGGCTCACTGACCAGCTAGCCTAGCTTACTTGGCAAGAACCAGGCCAGTGAGAGACCCTGTCTCACAAAAGTAAGATGGATGATGTCTTGAGGGGTGACAGCTGAGGTTGTCCCCTGGGTTCCATGGTGTGTGCGTACTCACACCCACGTAGTGCATCTGCACAAAAACTGCACACACAGACTTAAAGAAACCTCCCCTCTCTCCCTATCACACTGTCCAAATCGTCTGGCCCTCAGCCTTTTATTTTTTGTGAACTCATCCCTGCATTTGAAAAGATACTTGGACTTTATTCAGCATTTCTGGGTGTTTTATGAGAGAAGTTTCAATGCCTCCAGCAACCATATTGTTGCCAATGGAGCTGGGTTTCTTTTTATATTTACAGTATCATTCATAGACATCAAACCTTTCCTTGGGTCCCTGCATTGCATTCCTCCATATTTTCAATGAAACGGGATCTCCCTGTAGTCCCAGCTGGCCTAGAACTCAGCCCAGGCTGGTCGAGATCTCACAAAGATCCACCTTTCTGTCTTCCAAGTGCTAGGATTAAAGGCATGTACTGCCACGTCCAGCCCCACCAGAATTTTCTGAGGGAATGTATGGATTGAGATCAAGCCATCTCCAGCACAGACAACTTTCAAAGCAGATTGGGATTTGGGCCAGGGACAGTGCATGGGGATGACAAATGGTCTGTGTGTCACAACGCACCAGCCACACTGAGTGCCTGTAGGGGTGAAACACACAGAGAAGGAAGTGTCTTAGTCATTCCAGTGCTTTGTTTCATACAAAGGCTCTGCCTGATGACATAGGTTTTGCATAATACAAGCCTTCCAGAAGCCTCCACCAGCATGGCTCATCTCAGACTTTGCTGGAAGCCAGCTGAGCTTGGCAGTCTGGGGATGCAAACTTGGTAGCAACGATCTCTACAAAGAGAGTTGGCCATCAGGACCCTGTGGTGCCCCGCTGTGGATTCTTCCCAGGGACTTAGTGTGGGCTGTTCGGATGTCAGATGTGTGGTAGGCGGTTGTGTTAATATCACCACACGTGGATATTTAAATTACATGCTTAGTGAAAGCCTAACATTATTATGTCATTTGAGCAGCCCTTCCTGGCTCTTCAATGCTGAGTCACAGACATGGTAAGTGGGATTGGAGTGGATATGGCAGTGGGCTAGTGTTGGCTTGTAATGGCAGAACAGTTCATCCCCGAGCTCTCCAAGGAAGCCCGGGATGTTTAAAATTACTTTCTGTGGAAGAAAATATGGTGAGAACATATTTCATACAAAACTAAGTTCATTGTTTTCAATGCAGGGAGTGTGGTGGTTTGGGAGTGTGGGATGTATGCTGTGTGTGCTATATGTGTATGGTGCGTATTGCCTTGAGAGAGGGTCTCTCACTAAACAAGAAACTCTTGGGGGCTGGAGAGATGGCCTAGTGGTTAAGAGCGCCGATCACTCTTACAGAGGACCTGGGTTCGATCCCAAGCACCCACATGGCGGCCGAGAACCGTCTGAAACTCCAATTCCAGGAGACCTCCAGGTCCAGGGGAATCTGACATCCTCTTCTGACCTCCGCGGCATTGCATGACATGGGTGCACAGACCTGCATGCAGACAGTACATTCATACACATACAGAAATAAATAAAATTAAAAAAATGTAAAGAAAAAAAGAAGCTCTCATTAACGGAAGGTTGGCTGGTGAGCTCTTGGGATCCACCAGTTTCTGGTGCGGTCACAGGCATGCACAACCATGCTGGCTATTCAAACTCAGGTCCTCCTGACTGCAGAACAAGTACTCTTATCCACTGGGCCATCTTCCTTGCCCCAAACTAAGTTTTTAAGGAGAAAACTACAAAAAATGTTTCAGTTTGGGGCAGAGATGCATAACACCCTTCTCTAGAACATGGGAGCAATTTCCATAAGTAGATGATCCTAGAGGAATATGGGGTGCCCTGAGAAAACATCACCCCCTTTACCTTACCTCGGGGAGGTCCGGCAGGACTGTCCACAGGGAGGGTCAGCAAACAGGGCTGCAGTGACTGCTGGAACCCGAGACCCAACTCCTGTGTTTAGGACAGTTGTCCTTCCTTGAGTCTTACCACAAGTGTGGGAATCGCCAAGCCTGCTCTCACTTCAGAGTCACACTACCTTTCATGTTCTACCACTTTCTAGAATGACTCAGAACTCAGGCAAACACCAGCACTCTGCACCACAGTCTTATTTAACACAAGGAGATAAATCAGAACCAAAGGAGAGAGGCATTCACTAGGGTGAGGTTGCTGGTCTTGGTTTGAACCTGTGACACCCATACTTTCAGCAGGTATTTATTGAGCACCTATTGTATACTGTCTGCCTCCAAGTTTGGTTCTTTCTGTATAACTTGGTGCTTCCCAGGCTGCTGTGGGTCTCAGACAGGTCAGGCAAGAGAGGGATGAAGGTGAGGACATGCACTGCCTGTCCTGTGGGATGAAGGTGAGGACGTGCTCTGTCAGGTGGGACAAAGGTGAGGACGTGCTCTGCCTGTTGGGCGGGTCGAAGATGAGGACGTGCACTGCCTGTCGGGTGGGATGAAGGTGAGGACGTGCACTGCCTGTCAGGTGGGACAAAGGTGAGGACGTGCTCTGCCTGTTGGGTGGGATGAAGGTGAGGATGTGCTCTGCCTGTCGGGTGGGACGAAGGTGAGGACGTGCTCTGCCTGTCAGGTGGGACGAAGGTGAGGACGTTCACTGCCTGTCGGGTGGGATGGAGGTGAGGATGTGCTCTGCCTGTCGGGTGGGACGAAGGTGAGGATGTGTACTGCCTGTCGGGTGGGATGGAGGTGAGGACGTGCTCTGCCTGTCAGGTGGGATGAAGGTGAGGATGTGTACTGCCTGTCAGGTGGGACGAAGGTGAGGATGTGCACTGCCTGTCGGGTGGGACGTAAATATTTAATTAATAATATAGTATCTTATATATATAGAAGTAAATAAAATAGATATTGGTGCCTGTTCAACCTAGCCCCACCTGTAATCACAACCCCTGTGACACCCATAGTGAATAATATATATATGTGTGCCATGTTTCCCCAGCAAGTTCACTAGTACTCACACACAGGGGACGCACATATGGTATGATATGTGTGCCATGTCACCAGCACTACCTGTACTCACATGTAAATATGAACCCCATGAGATCATAGCGTCTGTGTGTCCCTGTTCCCCTCTTCCCCACTTGGTACTCACACGAACATGTGACACACATAGTATAATAGTGATAGTGTGTGCCATGTCACCGAGCCCCACCTGTACTCACGACACATGTGGATGCACATATGTAAGATGAGAGTATGTGTGCATTGTCACCATAGCACTACCTGTACGTCACAGGTAACATATGACGACACATATGATAATAAGATATGGTGTGCCCGATGTCACCAGCACAATTGTAAGCACACACATGTGAAACACATATGATAAAGGATATGTGTTGGCCTGTCACCACCCCACCTTACTCGACGATGGGGGTTCGACGCATGGGTGGGTCAGCACACACAGGTATGGTGGAGGGCATGTAATACACACACATATATAATAGACAGTGTGTGCCTGAGAATATTGGAAAGACGGAGAGAAGAATGAAAAGCAGGTTTGGGCAGAAATGCATGGAGTATCTGGTGAGGTGGGGGATGGGGGACACGGGTCTAGATTTGATTTACCAAATATAAGATATTATGTATAAATGTAGAAGAATAAACAAATAGAGTAGGTGTGCCATGTCACCGTAGCATCACTAGTACTCACATCACATGGTGACACATATGATAAAGAGTTTTATACTGTCCACCAGCAACCACCTGTAGCTCACTCACACATGTGACACACAAGAGTAATAGATATGTGTGCCCTGTCACCAGCACCACTTGTACTCACACACATGTGACACACAAATGATAATAGATATGTGTGCCATGTCACCAGCACTACCTGTATTGTCACTACACACTATGACACACGAAGATAATAGAAATGTGGTGCCACAATCACCGAAACCCACGCTGTACTTCTTCAACAACACAACATGTGACACATGTGTTAAAAAGAGGAGAAAAAAAAAAAAACATATGATATATGTATATGTGTAAAAATGCCATATCACCAAAAATAGCACCTACCTTGTACGGCCACAACACAGGGTAACACACATATGACAAGAATAGAATGAATTATAAATTAAAAGTAAAGAACTGG